>JAKSZP010017526.1:0-75362 GCA_022478985.1 Massospora cicadina
GAGTATGTCAGTGAAAATTTTCTATTAAGTAGATAAGTTGCACTTAAATATGCTTAATTTTTAAATATCACAACGCTGATAAGAAAATCTTGGTTGGATTAACACTAAAATATATACTAAAAACAAATAATTCAGTTTTTTAGTTATTTTATTTACATCAAATACATTAGTTTGTTCTTAGTTGAGAGTAATGGGTATAGCATAGATTTTACTCACTAGTTAGATACAGATACAACTTTGTTTATACAATAACTTCTCCTCTTTTCAACTAGAGTTCACTAATCTATGCTTTCATAATGGAGTTTTTAGGGTTTATATGATGAATTTATATTTAAGTATAAAAGTTTTTATACATTATGAAATCAGATAAGAAGTCAGTAGATAATGAGAAATTAAAATCAACTGCGGAGATAATTATGTATAAATTGTATAAATTTTATAGTCTTGGTTTTTAGCTATGATTACCATAATCATCTTCTATCATTTCTATTGATATCACTTTAAAAATTTATAATTGGTCTAATATTTATAATCTAGAGAAGTAATAGAAAATGCTTAAAAAGTAAAATTAAGTCTATTAAAATTCTTGATATCCTTTTTAAAAGTACTTTAATTAATTTAAAAAAAATATAAAAACTTTTTAAGTGTAGTATACTATATAATCTAACCATATAAATTATTTTTAGCAGAGAAAAAGATAAAGATAGTTAACAAACAGATAATGTATTAAAGATATAATTACTGGTATAGGCAACTCTATGGATCTTTTAGTTAGTTCATATCTTAAAGGTGCAATAATGAAGTAAGTATAAAAATTATTATATGCTTAGAATATTAATATAATTATTAAATCTTTGATTTTTATGAGTGGCTAGATTAAGATGATTAGTATCATACTATTATAAATTAATTAAGCTTCAATTATAGACTTTAGAATTTAAATGTCATAGTAATACTATGACATTTAAATTCTAGATCATTATATCATAAAGTATGGCATAACTGATGTTTATACAGATGGATTGCAAGGATATATAGTTCATAAAAACTTTTTATATAGCATAATCTGCTATAAAGTGTTCTCTCAAATAAAGAATGTGCATATGATAAACATATAGATTATAATCTGGATATCATAAAGTAAATATCTTTTAATAATAGAAGATATAATATGGCTGAATTGATCAGTAAAATCATATTCAACTTGCCTTTTGCAATAGAGTTTAGGTTAATACTTATGATACCCTTTAAATTTGAGGTTAGATATCTTTGAATTTAAATATTTAATTAGAAAGCCAAAGACAATGCTGAGATTTCTAAGTTATATAATGGTTTAGCCATGGTATGCGAAGATGTATGTATAGTCTCACCTTGTTAATATTGCATATTAGTTTCTAAATTAATTTAGTCCTTTCCTCCCTAGATCTGTTTCCCTTCCCCATTTTGTAGTAGTATTGCAAATTTAGTCTGCTTTAAAGAAAAGTTAGTAAGATTATTTTTATCCAGTAAAATTTTTCTTATTAAGTACAATATATCTATTAAATTAGAAAAGTGTTTCCATTATCAGATAAAAAATAAATGCATAAATAATGCATCTTTTAAATTATAATTAGAGTAACTACCAATAATTATATCTACAACACATCAAACTAGAATATAAATACTATTATATATGTGATTAGTAATCATATGAAATATCTAATAATTCTATTGGTCTTTATCTGAGAATAGTAGGTTTGCTCAATAGTATTTTCTTTTGGTATATAGACATAGAGATAGTTTTCTTATATGTTTTAATAGACTAACATGATAAGATCTTTCTAAAAATTCTGCTCAACATGTTCTAGAAAACAAAAACCAATTTATTATAAAAATGAAGCAATAATTAATAAACAATGATTTGACATCATTCTTTGCAAAATTCAACATCTAAGTTACCATGGCTTTCTAACAAACTTCAATAAAAAACTTAAGAATTTAATGTTTTTAATATAGGTAAACCCTATAATATATACATTTTTCTATTAAAAATTATTTGACACCTTTTAAGGGTTGACTATGTATTTTCTACATTTTTGGCTTAATAATCTGGCTAAAAATATGATAAATTTTTCTATTAACTTTAACAGTTTAAAATTTTGTCCCCAGTATAAGAAGCTTAGCTTACATAACTTAAATAAGCTAGACAATGTTTAATTTTAAATGATAAGATAAATTCTCTCATTAGTTTTTGTACTCTAATCTAAAGTTAAAAGCTAATTGCTTTAACTAGCCAATATAATTGCAGAAAAACTAATTATATATTAAAAAGTATTATACTAACATTAAAGGAGAAATCCAATTAGCGTATGTGTAGTACATAAAGTAAATCTGAAGTAAAGATGTAGCATCATCCGGGAAAAATTGGCAATCTCTAATCTGAGAGTGTGGCACACTTAATTGCGCTGTGAAAATTTCTATCATAATGATAATAAAGTGTAAAAAAACCATTAGAGACTATTCACGCTTCAATTTAAGTCATACTCAAAATTCAGCTTAGATATCATATTAGCTGTTTATATACTAATTTTTTTGCTTATTTTGTTTTTAACTTCAATAAGTGTTATACTCTAACAACTACTAAAATTTACCCCAGAAATTTTCTCTTTCAATCTAATTCTTAATAAACTTAATTCATTATATAAAATGTATATATTAAGGGGGTGGAAGGCGAGTCGGTAAGGGCGTACGGCTACCAACCTGAAGGTTGCGGGTTCGATTCCCGCCCTTCGCACATCGATCGGGGTGCCAGCCAAAGGAAGCTATTGGCGGTTAGTAGGTCTAATAACACAAAAACCTTACCCATGACGTAACCAGAAAAATTTGAGTCCCGATCCGGAGGTGGAAAAACTTTCTTCGACGGAGTTGACCCTGTTCAGGTTTCATGTCGTTTCTTTCGGTAATGCCTGTCCCCTGGTCGGCTTGCCTCGATTAAATAAAAATAAAATGTATATATTAAAAGAAAGGCATCACGCTTTATATGTTGTATAGATACTACTATATTAATAGTATACTAACCTTCTTTAAAACTCTTTTCATAAAGAACTTCAGGATCAGTGAAGGAAAATAGCGTTGTATAATAAATGTACAACGAAACAGATATTCTAAAATATATATAGCCTTGCAAATTCTAAATTACAAAATAAAGCAGGGACACGCTTCCAAAGATCCGAGATATTTTATATTAGGATCATAATAGTAATCAGGCTGCACGTGTGGTAATTTTAATTTTGAGATTCCAGCTTTTGTAACTTCTCGATTTAGTAAAAAAGCTTATATTAAGTAGTGAAACTTTACCATCTAGTACTAAAAAAAAAGTAGTGAAACTTTTGGTAAATGGCAAAAGTACGTTTATTGCTATCTAAGACAACTTTGATGATTCAAGCTGACAATGATCTTTTATGCTGAGAATTTAATAACATTTTATATTGGGTAAAGGTCCCTTAAATAATTCTGAAACCCCAGAGGCCACTATAAATTACAAAAAAGATATGAAAATAACAGTCAAGCTGCACTACTCAAAAGGGTTTGCTTTACGATATGAGGGCTTAACGGATGTTGAGCAAGTTTGATCAGAATCTGGCTTATCCTGCATGAAAGGATTGTTGAGTGTATCCGAGAATTTCTCCCTACCTAAATATCAAAATTAACATTGACTTCAATTTCAAAAAACAGTCTGTATAATAGAAGTTTAGATCGAAAAAGAGTTTTAAAATCAAAATTTGATGCCCAGCTTTTAATTTGTTAAAAAGAGCAACAGAAGATAAAAGCAAAATATGGTAAAGCTGTTAACAGAAGGGCTTTTAAATTTTATAATGTTTGTAGCTGCAATCCGCCAGGATAGAAAAATTGGTAGAAACTGCATCTTTAATTACCTTGAGAACAACCTTCAATCAAACTCAAATTGTTCGCATTTTTCATTCCCTAAAGTAAAGTGAATGAGTAAAATGTTTCCAATATATTAAATTGCTAATAAAAAATGCATAAAATAAAAGCCTACTCGACGGGAAAGAATCCTTTGAACCCAGGTGAGAAACAGAAGCAATATGATTCATCTTTTCTGGTGAATCAACAGCCAAAGAACCCATCAGGTTAGACGATGTTGAAGGATTAGTTGCGAACTGAAAATCTTGTCCAGGTTGAACAGATGGACCCCGCCTTTCTATTAAATAATGGAGCTTTAGAAACTATATCGTCAACGTACCTAACTTAACCTCTTGATGAACATTAAGATCGCTAAAGTCATCACTTTGGGAACCTTCCTCATAATTTGAATAGGGAGTGACATAGCTCTGATGAGTTTCTGTGCTCCGAGAACTATGAAACTCAGCAAAAAAGATTTCAATTCAGTACCTCGCAAGATTTTTAGAGAAGGACTTCGATTTTCACACTTATTATTTTTTCCAAAAAATCCTTTCAATCTTCTTTTTGATTCTGTATATTAAAAATCTAAAAAAACTTAAATTTACTTTCGACTAAATTTCCCAGACCGGACCCCGAACCTTCGTTTTCATCTCAATTAAATAAGTACAAAGTCTATTTGGCAAATGATACCGATGAGTGTACGATGCAAGCTACTTTGAGCATTTTCATGGTCTTCTAAGGCCAAAGCGTGAGGGTTCTCCTGCTCTTAACAAATAAAAAACGGGAAAAGCTTAAACATACCCGTTAAATTCCATCGCTCAGAAGCCATAATGGCTCTAGCATATTCTTCATCCGTTCTAGTCTGCTCAATATGCGGACCAAGTTCTTGCTCTTGTAAAGCTTTAGCATATTCCTCATCGCTTATGAGTTGAGTTTGTGTCTAGAAGTGAATTTTAACACATGTAAAAATAATATAAATACACTTAAAGCAGGATCTCGAGACTTAAGAGAAGAAAAGGTTGGATCAGAAATCGATAGAAGTTCATTGAGAGTTCTATCAAAATTATTGTCATTGTTTTGAAGCAAAATTTCAACAATTTCTTCTTCCACAGTAGGACACAGCTCTCTCAGGTTTTTCTTGTTTTCTTCAAAAGCATCTGCTTGTGAAACGCTTGAAGATTTACCTGGATCGGAAGCTTCCATTGTAGATAAATTATTTAAACGTGATTGAAAGGCTCCGAAGTATGAAGGGATAAAAGCATCACCTTCTAGAGGCCCAGAGAAAGGATTATCATAGTTTTCACGGGACATTAAATCCAACAGATATTTAAAGGCAGGTAAAATTTTAAATCAATTATAACCCTTGGATTTTTAAACAGTATGGAAAGGAAATTCTACAGTATTGAGTTGAATATACTTTAACTGGAATTTGCGTAATGGTAGTGGAAGCTATAGTTTGATATGTTAGACACCAGCAGTCATTCCTGTTTGATACCAAATTCTTTCCAAAGCTTTAAATTTACTTTTCAAACTAATTCACGCTCCACACAAGCCACCGACCCTGCGAAGTTAGTAATGCAATCGTTTATTATGGATTTTAACACCCAAAAAAACATCACAAGCTAATATAAAATTGCAAGATAAATGATTAGAAAGACCAAAACGTATAAATATATTCCAGATCTCAATAATATCTATTCAACTAAAACAAAATTCTATTTTAACTAGGATTGTTACGCCTTGACAAACCTAATTATAAATTACTTAATAGCTGAGATACTTATCTCGAATAGATAGAATATTAGCTGAGGTATAAAATGATTAGCCTGCGCCTTATATTTATAAACTGGTTATTCATAACTTCGCTGGTATTTAAATGTCAGACCTTAAGTTTTAGAATATATAATCCCATTATAAGAGAATAAAAACATAAAAACCTTTCTAATTTTTATATTTAATAATTGATTAGTTAAAACGTAAACAAATAGTTTTATCATATTGCTTTGACATAGGTTACTTTATATAGTATGTAATCTAAAATTAAAAAATTTTCAAGGTGAGTCATCCTTAGGACAAATATACCATGCCAAGACTTTTTTTACTATAATGTTGATTTGAACCTGTAACAGCTAGATACAAAATTCACCTCACCAGGCTAAACTTGATTGTAGCCAAAAGGCTTAAGAATAGTTATCTTGCTAGGTTAATTACCCATATTATTATATGAAATCATTCACCCTATTTATTTTATTAGTGATAATAGAATTAACAGGCCAAGTGGTATTTCACTTTTATTTATAAAAATATAATATTTTTGTAAACTTGGCAGAATTGTTTTAGAATATGCTGTAGGGGTTTTTGCACAGGGTCAACCCACTGAGCAATTGGAATGACAATATGAAGGTTGTCGGTCCCTCTGAACATGCTTAAAATAATTAATATAACATTAGGGGAGCAATATCCCTGAAAACACTTCTTTTGTTGTAAATATTATAAAAGATTCTTTCTAGTCTGCTTACTCTTTCTTCTATTAAAAACCTACCTCTCTCTCAATTGCTCATCTTGTTTATATACAGCAGCTTTGGATGATACCACTCTCATAGCTTTTGACTATTCTATTCTACTGATTCTCCTCAATTTCAGCTTGTTATTTTTTTAGCTCTTTATCACCCTAATTTTAGGTGATTTAATTTGTATTTGTTGTATGTCAACACCACCTTATAACCTTATTCTGAAGGTGATCCAATAATAGCTCATTATATTCCAATATCACCTCATCTCGAGGCACTCAAATGATTGAACCCAATGTCATGTTTGGCATATTCTATCCAATCCACCCTAGCAATTCCCAGCTTATCATCCAGTCATATCATAAATTGTGACATTACCCCTCCTTGACTGGATGATAAGGCTCCTATTGTTTATATGGTCATAGGAACTTCACATGCACTTGGTTAATGATCTGGCAACTTGCAGGGTCCTTGATGGTATAAGAGTCAGCTCCAGTTTTCTCTATAACTTCAAATGGACCAATACAGATGTTAGCCAGCTTGTGTTTATGACCAAACCCATGCTGGTCATGAAACAAAACCATATCTCCAACTTGGAATTGAGCAAGGCTGCTACAATGTACTTTACAGCTGCATGAGCCTTGATCTTTTTTGCTAAACTTCATGAGTAGGCTTCAGTTTGCATTTTGATCAGCGTGTCCAATAAGTTAGTCAAATACCAATGAGGATCCATTCTGCTGGTATCCTCTAAGCAGGAATATAGCAGTGTTGGAAGTGCAGGGTGCCACCCATACAATTAGTTAGAAAGGACTTTTCCCCATAGTGGAATAATAGCTAATGTTGTAAGCAAAGATGGCAATGGAAAGGAGAGAGGTCCAGTCAGACGGTCAATCCCTCACCAATTTCTGAAGTATGTTCACCAAGGTACCATTAACTTGCTCAATCATTCCATTAGATTCAGGGTGATAGGGGATTGTCAAAACCCCACAGATGCCCATTAATTTGTTAAGCTTAGGTAGAATATGTGAAGTGAAGTTCACTTCATTGTCAGTAAGGATGAACTGGGGACAACCATGTCACTGAATTATACACTCCATAATAAAATTGGCCACTATTAGCACCCCCAAATTGCATATTGGTTACACCTTAACCCACCTGGTCAAGTGGTCGATTGCTACCAGGATGTATTTGGACTGGTTTACCCCTGTTGGCAAGGGACCCACAACATCAATCGAAAATGGTGTGCCAGGTGAAGTGTGGCTTCACTGACTGGTAGAAAGTCCTCTGGTGGAATGGCTTTTCCACTTGGCACTGGTGACAGGAGGAGATAGTATCAAGTACATTGAAATTCATGCTTTTCCAGTAATACTGAGGCTGCAATAATTCTATGATCTTACATACTCCGCCATGTCCAACCACTTGATATGTGCTCATAATAATAGTAGGGCAGGCGGAAGGTCTTAGGGTATTTGTGGTAGTGTCACCTAACCACTTATATGATTCTCTATTTTTCTGAAATGTATTGGCCCTTATTTCATCCAATACCTTGATGACTGGGGGCGGTTCATCATTTTACTTGCCACTAATCATCTTATTGAATATGATACCACTCAGATCCATCATAACTGCAATTTTGGGTAATCCCGATAAACAAATGGTATTCTGGTGTTTTGCTTCAGGTTGATGAAGAATTTCAAAACTGTATGCCTGCATTTAAGAGCCCATCAGGCCAGACACCCTTCCAGTTCTTTAAAATTTTATAACCAGCGTAGCGAGGCATGATTCATTACAACTTTGAATTTCACCCCATGCAAATACACCCAAAATTGCTTATAGGTGTAAATCACCTCTAAGCACTCTCACTTGATCACAGTATAATTGCGCTCATGGATTTTCAAGCTACAACTGCAATATGCTATGGGGTGCTCTTAACCTTCCCCATCTTTTTGGGATAGGACTGCCTCTACAGCAGAAAGGGATGCATCCATATGAACAATGAACTCTTTTTAAAAATTGGGATAGCTTAACACCAGTGCACTAGTTAATGCCGTTTGAAGCATATCAAAAGCATGTTGCTGCCATTCCATCCATTCGAAAATAGTGTCCTTTCTTAATAACTCAAATAGTGGGCCCCCAATAAAGCTGAAGTTAGGGATGAAGCGCCAGTAATAGCCAACCATTCCCAAGAATACCTGTATATCCTGCTTTCTGTTGGACAGAGTCATTTTCTGAATAGCTTCCACCTTAGCTGGTTGATGTCTCAGCCCCATGGCACCAACCATGAACTCTAGGTACTCCAGCTGGTCCTTAAAGAAAAGGTATTTATAAATTTGATCTTGATGTTGGCCTCAGTAAGCTGGCGGAATACTGCTTCTAAATGGTTGAGGTGTTCAGAGAAGGTTCAGGAGAAAGCATTAATGTCGTCAAGGTATACAAGGATGCATGACAGTTTTAGATCCCCAAGAATAGTGTCCATTGCCTGTTGAAATTTATCCAGGGCGTTACACAGCCCTTGCAGCATCTGAGTTGGTTGATAAAAAGACCTTTTAACATGATTATGGCGTATTTCTCCTGTTCCACCGCTGGCAACTCAATTTGCCAGTATCCTGAGATCAGGTCCATTGGTGAAAAAAACGAGCTCCCCCTAGCCAATCCAAAGCGTCGTCAATCAGTGGTAATGGATATGAATCTTTTTTGGTGATGCTATTGAGCTTTTGGAAGTCTAAACTATGTGGTTGGTGCCATCCTTCTTTTTTACAATCAGAATGGGTGAAGCCCATGGACTCTTCAATGGTTTAAGCATCCCTAATTCTAATAGCTTGTCCATCTCCTCATTTACTACTTCTTCCGCCATCCTTGATTGGCGGATTGGCCTTGACTGGATGGGAGGATGATCCCCAGTGTCCAGCCTATGAACTACCCCCTGCGCGCATCCTAAATCGTGGTCGTTGACAGCAAAATCTCTTTATATTTTTGAAATAAAGCAATTGCCTGATCTTTCTGTGTTTCTGACAACCCCATTAATTCAACACATGATACAACTTCCATTACACTGAGCTGTGGTTTGAAAGGCAGACCAAATTCCTCCAGCGAACCAAACTCATAAACCAAAAGAACCTCCTCAACAGGAATTAAGTGCAAGTATACCACTATTTGGTATCGGAGGATTTGTAGTGGTACCAGTTGTAGATTTGCAAGTAAAACTTTGATCTCCCCCTGCCCTGGTAATAGAATTCCTGGGGCCACTTGGGACTCAAACCGCGATTGCTGATATGGCTCAATAATCTCCCCATAGAGTCTGTCTGGAACTTCTATCACCAAGTCAGTGTTTACTATAACTTGATGCCCAGATGGAATAGATATAGGTCCAGCAGCTCTGAGAGGCAGCCCTTGATATTCATAGATCTGTTGAGGAAGGGATCAGGTTTTTCCCTTTAAATGATGGTAGCGCACTGGGATTACTCCATCACTATAAGCTAGATTGATATTCCCCATATGCACTGAATTGTTTGGTACTGCACTAGAGGTGAAGTGAATTGGGATTCGCTGACCTAATATTTCAAAAGTCTTATCCATCATATCAATTAAAGCCCCATAGTGTTGCAAAAAGGCGGTTCAAATTAGCAGATCATAATTGCTATTTGGTAAAACTATAGCTGGGGCTACCACAACAATAGAACCAAACTGCAACGGAAGCGCAATATATGCTCCCTTAGAAATCGTGTTATCCACTCCAATAGTTCTGTATAACACCCGGTGGTCCACATCTGATTTTAATGACAACTTGGACACCAACTTTGTGGAGACTATATTGATGGGGGCACCAGTATCTATGATGGCGCGGACTTGGGTTTTAGCTACAACCAGGTTGCAGTAAGTACATTTGGAGTAAGACATGTCTTGACTGTTTTTAACATGAACATTTAAGGAGCCTCTGTTTCCAAGGAAACATGCAATCCCTTCACTAATTCTGGGGTATTGTTTGATAATGGTGTTGGCTGGAAGAGTAACGCTTACTGCTTGCAAGAAAGGTGCATCAGAGGATGGTCTAACTTTTCAGGGGAAACTTGGTCAAACATATGACAATCATATGGCTTAACCTGCATCTGAGATACTTATCCCCATAGCCGCTGACTGTACTTGTGTCAAAACATTCACCCCTCCAACTGGCTGCTGGTATAAAACTGACTCATTGTGCAAGGGAGCTTCCACTGAATATTCTAAGATGGGTTCAGGTGGGACGTTTGGATTTGATATAGCGGAGCTAGAGAGTCCCATTTCTACTCCACTCTGACTTTTCTCTAGCAATACTGTTCCAGGTGTTTGCAAGAGACCTGTTGATTGGGGCACCATTGTGCCATGTGCCCCTGTTGACTGCATTTGAAACAGCTGACCTCATAGGGCCCACATTTCTGATTAATGCAAAACAAGCCACATCAAGAGTTGGACTGAAAGTGATAAGTGAAACAGGGTTAGGGCAATAGTTGGGCTGGTGACAATAATTAGGTATGGGGAGGATGTTTAGCCGCGGTAGGTAACTTGGTGGAATCTGAACTGGACAGACAAAGTTTCCCAAGTAAGATGATTTGGTGGTGGTAGCGGAAGGATTCTGCTCTGTATTAGGTGGAGGGAAGTTGGCTGATATACGGTGAAAAAACTGAACAATTTTAAGCAAAAGTACATCTTTATCCAACATTGGGGTCATAACGTTGTATAGCTCACGGTATGGCTTCACAGCAGAAGTCATTGCAATACATATGTCAGATTCAGATAGAATTCCAGCCCCAATTAACACATGAGCATCCACTGTAAACCACTCAGCAAATGTGGTGAGGGTCTCATTCCGCTGAAACCTGATAGTTAAAAACTCAGTCTTCCGCTGTGATATCTTAGCAGTTCTGCCAAAAAGCCACAGTACCATCTTTTTGACTTCTTGGTATGTAATGGAACTGCCTGAAATGTAACAGATGACTTGATCAACACTTCTGACATCCAAAGTAGAAATCAACAATTTCACTCTTTGTTTCTCCGTGACTCCTTCTGTAACAAGTTAAAATAGTTTAAAGAACCCATGAATATTCCCTTTATGATCAAATGGAGGCTTTTATAACTGCAAACCTCCTGGAGCAGCTCATCTTGCTTTTTAAGCACAGCTTCCAGTGCAAGTTTCAGTTCTGCATAGGCAACTAGCCCACAATGTTGTGTAGAATTTTCATCAAGATAATCAGGATGCAACATAGCTGGCAACTGAGTTTTTATCATTTTTACAATTGATCAATGGGCCCCCTGTAGTAAGCACCACTGTTGTAAAATAAGCGGAATTGTTTTATATTAGCCATAGGGGTTTTTTGCACATGGTTGACTCACTGAGCAATTGGAATGACAATATGAAGATTGTCAGTTCCTCTGAACATGCTTAGAATAATAAATATAACAAAAGGGAGCAATATCCCTGAAAACACTTCTTTTATTGTAAATGTTATACAGATTATTTCTAGTCCGCTTACTCTTTCTTATATTAAAACCTCCCTCTCTCACAATCGCCCATCTTGCTTATATACAGCAGCTTCAGACATTACCACTCTCATAGCTTGGACTATTCTATTCCATTGATTCTCCTCAATTTCAGCTTGTTATTCTTTTAGCTCTTTATCGCCCTATTTTTAGGCGATTTAATTAATATTCATTGGATGTCGATATCACCTTATCGCCTTATTCTGAAGGTGATCCAATAATAGCTCATTATATTCCAATATCACCTCATCTCGAGGCACTCAAATGATTGAACCCAATGTCATGTTCAGTAAATTCTATACTAATCCACCCTAGAAATTCCCAGCTTATCATCCAGTCATATCAGAATTGTGACAAGTATATATTGCATATCTATGTAAAAAATGATAAAGTGCTAACTTTGTTAAAAATTACTAAGGTATTAGATCAATATCAACTAACAATTTTATATACAAAATTAGTACAAAAAATTCAAGAAAGCAAGATTGGGATCCTGAGTAATCCTTCAGTATACTTAATTGGGTTGAATGAGTTTATAGGTTTATTACTGATTAAAACTAAATAAAAGAGGTCTAGTAAATTTAGAATGCCAATTGTGGTGCAACCTGTAATGGTAAAAAGCTTTTTGAAAGAATACTGACCATCCGCTCTGGGTGTGTTAGCACTCAGTGGATGGCTCAAAATAATAAAACTCAGATGGCCTAATAACTTTGTGACAGGACATGGTAGGGGTTAAATGAGGAGGTAATTATTCAACAACATACCAAAGTCCTCCATAAAAAATCATTATATCATAACGGGGGCAACCATGGGTCTTGCTTGGTATAGTGCATAGCAAATGCACACTACTGGAAAGGTAAGAGTTCCCTCTTGGAACTTGTTTTCTCATCTTGATCTTTTCACATCTGTCCACTTGAAAAGTTATGCTTCCTATACTCTCTGGTATAGTAAGCTCCACTATAGAGAGGGATTACAATGATACAACCAAAATTCAGGGAAAAGTTGTATTTTAGTGGATGATCAGGGGATATTTATGTTCAAGCTTTAGCCTTGGATCAAGGACATCCCAATTGAAGATTGAATGATGACCTGCAGTTGGGCCCACTTTGGTGGTGCTTAGATTAATGCAGCCCAGTGAGGTGGGGAGCAGTACCCCAGGTTTTATCCTGCAAAGTTGCCTGCACTTAGTGCCCTAATGGGCACACAAAAACCAAAGATTGAATGAAGAGGGAGCTAGGTAGGGTAAGCTGGGGCCTTCACGTGGCGTGAATGAGGAAAGCTCTTGGAAACACAGGTGAGTAGCCAACACCAGAACCCAGAGAGGCGCCTTAGAAGGGTCCTGTAGTGGCCTGGATGAGGTGTGGGATGAAAGCTAATGAATGTAACCCAACCTGTTCTTGTGGATGCTTCCACTTTCCTTCAAGAGAATATGGGAAGGAAGGGGGAGGCAAGAGTTGGGCGTATCATCTGTCACACTACTTCACTATGAGGCGGGGTGCTGCAAAAGCAGGTCTTAGTGACAAGGGTGGGGTAATCCTGATTTACTGGGCTTTGGCTCACCTGTCTACAATAATCAACACGGTTTTCTAAGTTGGCCTGAAACCTGGATAGCAGCCAGTAGCTTACATGGGCTTACTTTGGTGCAGCGAAAGGTAAGAGCACTCTCATACCAACTTGACAGACCAACCCAAAAGGGATGGATGTTTCCAGCACAAGAAGGCCCTGGAGAGCAAACTTTGTCACAAAAACAAACCGGATAGATCAACTCTGTTAACAAAGCAACAGCAAAGGTGGCCATGCTGCACGGGGGTCTTTGGTCTCCTTTGTAGCAGTGGTTGCTAATGTATTTGGGTTTGGAACCAAGCTTTTCAAAGTGGGGAACTCTGGCCCACCCAAGGATCTGACAGCGAGCATGGTGAAGATGCTCAAGAGGGTTCACGCCGTGGAAGTGAAGACTGGGTGGTCTAAGGAGATGCTCATGGTTAGGGTAATTGATATGTGTGGGTTTTCCCCACTCCATATTTCACTTGGACCCTGGGTTGAAACTTATGAACTTCCAGTCTAAGCTTCAAAAGGAACAGGGTTTGGCTGCCAGTTTGAGCACGAATAATTATGAGGCCATATGTCTTGACATTGGCACCAAAATTGAAAGGTTCATTCTGAGGGACTTACCACCTGCGATCACTAGAGGGGCCATGATGTCTCACCTGAAAGGCTTTAGCAGAGTGATCTTTTTTAATGAGAACAAGCTGGTAAAGAACTTGAAGCAGGAGGACGGTAGCTTGAAAAAGTACATCATGGGATTTGAGGACTGAGTTTTGAAGATTTTACTTTTAAAATTATATGCGGAGTTGCTTAATTTAGTCACTGTGGGGACCTGGAGTGTCCCTGTGGTAATCTGGACAGGTGCTTTTTGTGTGGTGCGAAGTGGCACGTCAGAGCCAAATGTCCTCAGGTTCAACCTCCTGCGGCGGTGGCCAAGCCTAGCAGGCCTAGCGCGGGGGTGCCAGCAATGGTGTTCTCTGAGAAAGTGAAGTTGGCTCTCCGGAAGGCGTTGGAGAAGCTGACTGAGATGCCAGCCAAAGCAAGGGAGGAGGCAGCGAATGGCATCACTTTGGAGGTGGTGACTGAGGTGCTGAAATGTGCTAGAAAGATCAATAAGTAGTCAAAGAATTCCAGGAAGGCAAGGGAAGCAGTTAGACTCCAAATCGAGATTAGTGCCGCTTTTTTCCCAATCTTCAAAGGACATTTTGGAAACAGTCGCCTCCAAAATGGATGAGGTTCTCCCCATCACTTGATCGTGTAAGAGGTGAGTGATTATTAAAAATGTGGGTGGGATGGAGTGTGTGAGGCCCGTAGGGGAAGAAGCAAAGTGAGGGAGGTGTTGCCTGCTAGCAATAGTGGGTCAATGCTATCTAACCCAATGCCTTCAACTGAAGTAAAGGGGTCTTATTGAGGACCCTGACAATGTTAAGATTCCGGAGGCTGTTGTGACTGAGCAGCCTCCACCCCCTGCCAATTCTAGTACTGGAAAGTGGAGGAAGAAATGTGGTCCCGCTAAACCATCTGAGGTGGAAGAGGATGGGGACCCCCGGATCCTGACACTGAAGCCTCTTTGGTTTCAAACCTATTGCAATCAGGGTTGAATTTGCTAATGCGTGGGGTCTGAATAGACTCAAGCAGCGGCAGCAGGTAAAACTCTGATTGCAACAACATGGAATAGATATCAGCCTCCTCACTGAGACTAAGTCCAAACTTGGGGTGGAAGAGGACTGGGCTTTCCAGTTTCCTCTGAAGCAATCCTTTTTTTCTCACTTGGTGGATCAACCAAACTCGGACTTACCCTTAGGGGAGGAAAAGATGGAGGGAGAGAAACTGAAGGGGATATTTTGGTCTGGTGTGCGGACAAGGTTAAGGTGTTGGAGAAAAGGATATCGGTTCCTGGAATAGCAGTGGCAGTAATGTCACTGTTTGAGGATAAATCAATTTTGTTTATCGGCATTTATGCGCCCAATTCTGGATCTTAATGGAAGGCCTTCTTCTAGAAGGTTGGCCTGAGGATCCAGGAGAAAGGCATTAGGGGGTCAGTAGTGCTGGGGGGAGACATGAACTGTGTCTGCTTTAGGGATGACAGGGTTGGGGTTTCAGGAAACTGGAGTTCTGATCATGGAGCCCATGAGTTGGCTGGTTTAATGATCAATCTCAGCCTACTGGATGTGTGGAGAGCGGGCTGTGGTGAGGAGGGGGAGACTGGGTGAACTCACATCCAGGGGGAATAGTTTCTCCCGCATTGACCTTGTGTCAGTTCCCCAGCCTCTCCTGAGTCGCTGCAAGTTGATTTTTTGAAATCATGATCCAGGTGCTTCAGATTACATGCCCCTTAAACTGCATATCAGTGACCCTTGGGTTGCTTCTGTGGGGAAAGGGATCTGGAGACTGAACCCTGAACTCCTGAAGTGGAGTCCACTTCAGGATAACATGAGGAAAAAGGTGAGGTGGTGGAGAAGCCAGATTATGGGTGTAAAAATTTATATGCTTTTGATTATTTTTTGCAAATAACCCCTATAAACTTATTACTTGCACAGATTTGGGTTTGTGCAACTCTTCCGCGTTGTATGATAGTTAATATAATCAGTTAATAATAGTATGATGACTATTATCTGTAGTTGAATGGAAGTTTTAGATCTTGGCCCAACGCTCAGCCAGTATTTCCTCTCAAAATACTTTATGATGTCTTTTTTTAGTACTAGATGGCATACTTATGATGTCTTGAAATAGGGATTGTTCCCTCATACTGCCTAACCAATCTTCTCTTAGATCTCCATTTACAGTTTCTCTGGTTTGGCACACAGTTGGCAGCAATCCCCAATTTCATTCTGATTCTTCTCTGGATCCCCACTCAGATCCTTACTCTTTTTTTAAAGAGTCTCCCATTTATTGCACACAGCAATAATATTCCTGAGAAAGAATAGAACAAATGGATGCTGATAAAGTTTACTAAGATGAGACTTAAGCAAAAGTGATAGATATATAAGGTAAATTCTATATTACTATATACTGTATACTGTATATCTTTATTGGTGAATTCTAGAGAATTTATAGTGGGGGATTCAGCGCCCAACCAGTTGACACCTAATCAATAAAATGACAGCTGTTGCCATTGAATCACCCATCCTCATTTCAGCAGCGATGGTCTTCTCCATCTTGGATAGGATTCCATCATTGGACATCCTTGAGACCTAAAATGTAAAAAGTCAGAAAACGTGTCCCTAACGTTTTCCTCTTGATCCAAGCAAACCAACCATATTTGGAAAGCGACCTGCTTAGGTAATGGGACATGTTACCCATTAAAACAGGTCACAAACCAACTGATCAATTTGCTAGTTTCAGGCGGCATCACTCGCCTTGCAACTTACTCCTTGAATTCCAAATTAGTCAATGATGAAACCTGACTGATCCCAATAGGTATACCTGATAGTTAAACAACTATCAGATGCCCCTATTTCTTCGGCAACTCTGCCTGACAAGATCTTAAGCATTCATCTGAATTGATCCCCGATGGATCCAACCAGAAGAATAACCTAAAATCCACCAAGCATAGTTACCTCAAAATCTAGGGTCAACTGATTTCAAATTCACCTCGCAATAGGGAACTATACCTAGCGATCCCTGGAAATCTAGCCATCTGGGAATATGGGAAAAAATCATAACACATCCCCCCTCTTGCCTAGATTTCCAGAGAGAAAAGGATCAGGGCAGGAGAACACTGCTTTGGACACTTGGTCAAATACTTAATTTGTTTAAGCAGAGTATGATTACCAGTACTCAATGCTGCTCAAAACGACCTTAAGCATGCGGCTCTTTTCCTCTTCCTCCTCACTACCGCCTACTCAGAGAGTGGTCCTTACAATTTTCTGTCATGTCAAGCTGATCAATTTACTCATGACAATATTAATCCTGGGATCCAGTCCCCCCATATGGGCATATGACCCACTTTTATATTCAGGATTCTTGGTCTGGTGTCCTCGATTTCCTGATTTTCTCCTCATCCTTGACAGGAGACTCTTGCTGTCAATGTTTTTTGGAGCCCAATTAAGAATGCTCATCTATAATTGCTCTTGTTATTTTTCTTCTCATAACCTCTTGGCTCATATCATTCTTAATTCTTCTCTTTATAGCTTATCCCATCAATCTTGAGATTAGTTTCTCTAAAATTGGAGCTTATTTTTTCATAGTGCATAATGTTGACTATTGTATAAGGCTGACATCCCCCTCTCGTACAGCTCATATGTTAAATTATGAGTCATGATACCAACAGATGCTCAACAGTTTGTCTGATCAAGATCTTCGGCTCTTCCAGCAGATGAGTCAGTCTGCGTGACAGAACCTATTCTACGGTCCTTCCAGGACTCATACTCCTAGTCTGGCACCAGTGGCTAGTCCTTCCATGGAATTACCGGAAATGGTAACCAATCCCACTGAAACCAGGCTAGCAATTGTCCCAAATGACTCGCAGCCAATCTTTCCTTTGTTTTCAATTCCAGAGTTAGATTTTGACACTCTCCTGGATTTAGCTCCTTTCACAGATGCGCCTAACATCAACGTTGATCCTCTTAAAATAATGCCTTTCACTCTTGATTATTCCTTCCTGACTGGGTCAGACTTGCTTCCAGAGTTCCTCTTTTGACTTGATCAATATTATAAGCCAGCTGTCTTGGCCACTGAACTCACCATTGGCAACAGTGTACATTTCAAACTCCCATAAACAGAATTAAGGGCCCCAGTCACTGAGGCTTTATCCATAGCTCTGAATTCTTCCAATCTTGAAAACATCCTAGATCAGGATATCACAGCTTATGCTCTTTGCTTTACTGGCCAAGTTCTTTGAAGTTGGGCCATTAAGCTTCCAGCTTTTCCCAGTTGACATTGATCTTTCTGCTTCAGCTTTCAAGAAGCTTGTATTCATTGCTTGCAGGATGCCATTTGCATCTTACATGACTATCTTGTTTCTGGTGCATCCCATTGGTATCTTCCGCTGATGGCTCTGATAGGAGGAATAATTTAGCAACCCTCGTCTAGTATCACTTGTTTTTTGCTGGCCCAATGTCCAGTGTTCTTGACAAAGCCCATGGCAAGCGCTCAAGACTAATCTTCTGGCTCTGGTACCATATTGGGATTACTCGGTGTTATTCACTGACTGCCTCTTCTTGTACTGTTGCTTCCCTCCCCACTATGAGGTATCACGTTTGGATTCTTCTGAAATCTCAATTTCCCTTCCCCTAGTTACTTTCTTGCAGGGATCTGCGTCCTCTCAAAGAACTTGGTTTCATGTAGGTCTAGCCCTCACTAGCATCTGATCTCACATAATTTTGACAGGTCATTCATTCCTACTGCGGTTCATCCTCCCTCCCCAAGAGGCAACATAGGCGGAATCATCCCCAAATCAAGGATAGCATTAAAAAATAAAAATTAAAAAATATATCGGTTTTTTCTATGCGGTTTTAATAATCTCTTTTTTCCAATATATTTATCAATCTTTTATTTCTTCTTCTTTTATTCATGGAACTTGACCTTGTTTCACTTCAGCAGTCCATCTTTTTCCCCCAAACTGGATCCTAGGTATTCTTAGACCTACCAGTTTTCTATGGTTCAGAGGTCCTTTTTTGTACTTAACCTAACCATTAGGACATAACCAACTTATTGGTTCAGCGGTACTTTGGGAACTCTTTGTTTGTTATTTTTTCATTGATCCATCGCTTCAAATACTTAGCATGGACTTGATTTACTACCCTTCCATCCAAGAAGCTCTTGATGGAGTATGCGTCTGTTGCCATCTTGACAATAATCTCAAACAGACCTGACCACAATGCATCCTGTTTGTTTCTTCTCATTAAACTATGCATATCATAATAGGCAACTCTTTCACCTATTTGGTATTCTGATAAGGCCGGTTGGTTCTTATCATCCATCATTTTCACTTGTATCATTTTCTTTATAGTCATATCAAATGCTTACAATTACATTTTGATTAGAATATTCACCAATCAGTTCAGGTACTGCTTGGCACTCATCCCCAATGTTGGTTCCACCACCAAATATAAGATTGGTGGCAACGCGGCCTTCCTCCCAGATATAGTAATTTAAACAGCATTCTTTCCGTTGCTGTATGATGACTGATATTGTAGGTGAACATCATTATACTCAGATACGTTCCCCACATGGAAGTTATTTCCGCAACCAGCTTCCTAAGCGTCGCAGTTTGCGTTCCATTAACTTGTTCCACCAGTCTGTTCATCTCAGCCAGTAGCGTACAAAAACGACTCCTCAGATCACCATTATCTCATTTAACTGCAGGATCACATGTGACGTGAAGTTTGTCCCATTGTCACCCAGAAGGACCTGCGGGCATCCATGTTGGTATACTACTTGATCCAGGATGAACTTTGCAGTACTGGTAGCATCTACTCTCACCAGGGCCTTCATCTTGACCCATCTCATCAGATGATCAATCACAACTATTATGTACTTGACTCCCCCTGTGCTCATTGTCGGCAGTCCCATCACATTGATGGACACCATATGCCAAGCAAATTCAAGAAAACCAGTTGGTATCAAGTTGTATTCTTATGTGGCTTGTACAACTGGCACTCCACACATCAAGCTAGATAGTCGGGGACATCATTTTTTATTGACTCCCAGTAGTAGTACTGACAAATATGGTCTGTTGTTTTCTCAGGCCTCCATGCCCAACAACTTTATGAGTGGCTTGAACAATAGCTGCTCTTTCTGAAAGCTTTGGGAATAGTAACCAATTTCCAAAAAGCACCTTAAAAACTTGTCCATCCATGGTCTCGGTGTTTTCCATTGCTTTTTGAAGTGCACCCTGGATTTCTCAGGGCTCATTCATGATTTCTCCATCAACCATTCTCTGGACTATCCCATCCGCCTACTGGTATACCATCTGGACCATTGATAGCCACAATAAACCATCTGCATTCTGATGAGAAGCCTTTGCTCGGTGGACAATCTCATAATTGTAAGCCTGAAGCTTATGTGCCCATTGGGCCAGTTATCCTTCTGGCTCTCTTAAATTTTGAAGCCAATACAACGAAGAGTGGTCCGTCACCACTTTGAAGTGAATTCCATGGATGTACGCTCAAAACTGTTTACAGGCATAAAAGACCGCAAGGCATTCATGCTAAGTTACAGTGTAGTTCCTCTCAGTGGCTGAGAGTGTCCAGCTCACATACACCACCGGATGTTTGTCCCCATGTTCATCTACTTGGATTAGTATGGTGCAATCGCCATCAACAAAGCATCAGTTTGCATAATAAAAATAATCGAATTTCAGATATTTCAAAATTGGAGAATCTATCAGGTACTGGCGTAGTTTATCAAATGATTTCTGTGCTTCTTCATTCCATATGATTCCTTTCTTCAGGTTCTTAAACATGTGGAATAAGTGATCAGCGATTCTGGCAAATCACAAATAAATTTTCTATAGTATCCAACCATTCCAAGGAACAATTGGATATCTTGGACACTCTTTGGCGCAGCCATACATTCTATGGCTTTGATCTTCTGGGCTTGTAGCTGCAATATACTAGGGTTAATCAAGAATCCCAGACATTCCAACTCTTTCTTGAAGAAGTGACACTTCCTCAGCTTAATTTTCAGTTGGCCACGAACAGTCTCTTGAACAATTCCTCCAGGTGGTGTAAATGATCAGTAAACGTCCTAATGAACACATTGATATTGTCCAAGTACACCAGGATGAATGACATCTTCAAGTCATTTAGTATAGCGTCCATGGCCCTCTGAAACGTTTCAGGTGCATTGCATAGACCCTAGGGCATCCTTGCCAGTTGATATAGCTCCTGCGTGGTAATAATCACGCATTTCTTTTGGTCTTCTCTTGGAAAATCTATTTGCTAATATCCTGATATCAGATCCATCGCAGAGAAATACTTCACTTCTCCTAATTGATCTAGCGCATCATCAATTCTTGGTAGTGGATACAAATTCTTCTTTGTAATCTTATTCAGCTTTTGGTAATCAATCACCACCTGATTAAAGCCATCCTTTTACTTCACAATAAGAATCAGACTTGCCCAGGGACTCAACAACGGAACTAGAAGCCCATGTTTCACTATTTTGCTAATTTCTTCTTCCACTACCACTTTGTCCACCTTCAACTGTCAAATTGGTCTCATCCTGATTAGCAAATTTTCCCTAATATTGAACTTGTGGATCACATCTTTCACGAATCCCAAATCATGATCATCCTGAGTGAATACTTCTTGATACTTTTTGAACAATTCAAGCACCTCCTCTTGCTGTCCTTCCATCAGATCAGCGAGTTTCTCTCAATCAACCAATAGGTTGTTACTTTCAGTTACTCCAGATGGTAATCCCATCTCATCAAGGGTTCCAAAATTTTGGAATTTTCTCAGTTCAGCCATCGGGATTAGATGAACAAATGTGAAAATCTGATTCTTCTCAATATTCATCACTTTTTCACTTAAATTCGCCAGGAGAACTCGAATTTCTCCATGGCCCAGCATTATTATTCCAGGAGCCACCAAAGGATCTACTCTAGACTTCTTCCAGGGGCTTCTGACCTCCCCATACAGCAGATCTGGTATCTCTAATATCAACCCCAAGTCAACTAACATCTGAGATCCCAGCGGTATGGTTTTCACATTCTTGATCCTCAGTGAAATTCCCCGATTTTCTAGGATTTCTGTCAGCATTTCTCGTCACTTCTGGCCAACTAGTTGGTATTGAATCAGGATAATACTGTCATTGTATATCAAGTTGATGAAGTTGTTTCTCCTACTCAGTGGAGCTTCCCCATCCTTCTGGTAAACAAATGGTAACGTCTGACTTAATATGGTCAACATATTATCTTTGAAGCTACAATTAACTCTGTACTCCCATAGAAATCACGTCTCTCATCAGAATGTCATAGCTTTGGTTGGCCAAAACTATTGCTGGCGCAGATACCACCAAGGATCTAAATCAAAATGGCAGAGCACTATACGCTTCCATGAGATGGTAGTATTCAGCCCATCTGTCCTGTACTCCTTATTGTATCCAATTCAGGCAATATCTTTATCCACTTCACCAGCTTGGTCAAGACAATATCAATGGGCGCTCCGCTGTCAACAATTGCCCTCACCCATACTCGATTAAATAGTATATCTATATACATACACTTGGAGTATTGTAATATAGTGTTTTTGAGTGTATAGCAGCATTATTAGCCAAATTGAGGGTGTGAATAATTTGCACTAATAAATCCGTAAACAATTCCTTTATCACGCTGAGGGGGATCAACAAATTGACCTCATCTAATTAGACTTCAGATAATTCTTCAGGATTATCTACAGCTCAAATCTTGTCCGCCAGTTTTCAGGCATATAGCTGGGCAACTTCCTTGATTATCTCAAGGTTGATCTCCTTTGCCCCAGATCTTGTTACTGCATTCACGTCCAAATTGATCACTTGATACAGTTGTTCCTGTACGTCTTCATCCACAAACAGATCACTGATTTCAATTTCCTCATGCATAATATTGGGAGGAACAGGCTTCTCCGCAGCTCTAGATTGTTCCTCATCTAGGCTACGGACCTTTTTCCTGGCTCCTTTGTGGTTGCAGACTCTTTTTCTTGGACCACGTTGATTTGATCCTTTAGCTTCTTGAAATTTACACAAAACGTCCCTTTCAACTACATTGGTAACATACTTTCTCTTTCTTATTAATTTCGTCTGAAGTCTTCAGGCTTATTTAACAGCACGGGATTGGTTGTTCATCTTTTTAGCACCCTTGTTCCCCTTTGCGGGATTCAGATTTTATACTGAGTTTGATTTAAAACATCCGTTTGGGGCATCAAAGGTTGCTTCCAAGATTTTCAAATTGTCTACCATATGAGAAGTAGTGATTTCCGTTGCAAAAATGGAAAACATCATTTGGTGCAAATTGTGGTAGGGCTGGAGGGCTGCTTGTAATGCAATCCTGACATCAAAGTCATCCAGTACCTTTTCTCCAACCAGGATTTGCGATTCCTGGTAGAGACAATCTTCAAAGCTTGCTAAAGATTATCTTTATGGAACTAGATTCCCATAAACTCCTGTTTGCACTTTGACATGTGCGTCAGGATTCTAAATTCTTTCATAATGGCTGCTTTAACCTCTTCGTACAACCAGCTGTCCCCCTCCAGATGGGGCAACACTAGGCTTTGACAATTGATGCTTAGGAAATTCATGACCATCAATGGCTTTTGACAATCATCGTATCCAAAAATAGTCATATTCAACAATCATAAATTTGCTGGGGCATTATCCCAATGGAAAGTCAGCAATTTTGGTGTTGCCTTAAATTCCTCCGAGATTTCTCTAGCCACCTCTCTAGGTTCAGCTACTTGGCTCACTTGGGGAGTGATTTTGGGCGTCATCTCTAAAATAGTGGTAAAAGAAGGTGGCATGTTTCTTGGGGTAGTCATTTTTACCAATCGTTGTATGAGGAGTTCTTTCTTTGGCATTGGTTACCACATATGGCTAACATTTTCATTTGTGAGTTTTTAACTCCAAAACATGTTCAATAAGCCAATCAATATCAGTGCTGAATGCTCTTAAACAAACATGATCCGCTTCACGCTTTATTTTTAGAAATAAGACTTCTTGAATTAATTCACCTTCTTTCTTCTTTGGTGATTTAACTTTTCTAAGTAACTCATTCCTGAAACTTGTGATATTATTAATCCCTTCCTCCATCTTGGCGACTATTTCTTTCAAGGCTGCAAATTCTCAATGATCCGCTGAGTTCAGGGCGTTCTGAATAATGGTTGCCAACTCCATCCATAGTTTTCTTATATCATCTTTATATGACATCCTTCTAAGTTCTTCTACTCAACTACACCCCTTTAGTGAGCACCACTATATAAAAATTTATAGGTTTTTGATTATCATCAGCCAATAACCCCTAAAAACTTATTACTTGCACAGGTTCAGGTTTGTGCAATTATTCCGCGTTGCATGATAGTTAATATAATCAGTTGATAATAGTATGACAACTATTATCCATAGTTAAATGGAAGTATTAGATCTTGGCCCAACGCTCAGCCAGTATTTCCTCTCGAAATATTTATGATATCATGAAATAGGGATTGTTCCCTCATACTGCCTAACCAATCTTCTCTTAGATCCCCGTTTACAGTTTCTCTTGTTCACCACACAATCAGCAGCAATCCCCAATTTCATTCCGATTCTTCTCTGAATACCCACCCAAATCCTTACTCTTTTCCTTAAATAGTCTCCCATTTATTGTACACAGCAATAATATTCTTGAGAAAGAATAGAACAAATGGATGCTGATAATGTTTACTAAGCTGAGACTTAAGTAAAAGTGATAGGCATATCTGAGAAATTCTATTTACTATATACTGTATAATGTATATCTTTATTGGTGAATTCTAGAGAATTTATAATGGGGGATTCAGCGCCCAACCAGTTGACACCTACTCAATAAAATGGCAGCTGTTGCCATTGAATCACCCATCCTCATCTCAGCAGCGATGGTCTTCTCCATCCTGGATAGGATTCCATCATTGGACATCCTTGAGACCTAAAATGTAAAAAGTCAGAAAACGTGTACCTAACGTTTTCCTCTCAATCTAAGTGAACCAACCATATTTGGAAAGCGACCTGCTTAGGTAATGTGACTTGTTACAAATTAAGGCAGGTCACAAACCAACTGATCGATTTACTAGTTGAAGATGGCATCACTCACCTCACAGCTTAATCCTCAAATTTCCAATCTGTTGATGATGAAACCCAACTGATCCCATTTAGTACACCTGATAGTTAAACAACTATCAGATGTCTCTATCTCGTCAGCAACTCTGCCTGACAAGATCTTAAGCATTCATCTGGATTGATCCCCGATGGATCCAACCAGAAGAATAACCTAAAATCCACCAAGCATAGTTACCTCAAAATCTAGGGTCAACTGATTTCCAATTCACCTCGCAATAGGGAATTATCACCTCGCTATTTTTGTTAATCTCTGGCTGGAAATATGGGCAAAAATCCAAAATTGGGGAAGCCAGATGCGCCAGTAAAATTTTGTGGATGAAGGCTGATCTCAAGATGGCATGTGAAATCTTTGGGAGGCAGCTAGGGCCATGAGTTCAAGGTATGAAACCTTGGAAAAGAGCTTTTGAGAGTACCTGCAAGCAGGTTGCAATCATGGAGGTATCTGCCTACACAGATAAGGCTGAATTATTTGCTAAATGTGATGGGAGCCTTCATGGTGGATCGCCTCAAACAAAAAAGTCTAGGTGGGACGAGGATTCTAACAGCAATGTGGCCCTACTCTGCAAGGCAGTGGGGCATTCAGACCCTCAGCAAGGATCGTGTCACTTTTTGATGAGGGAGTTGAGGTTTAGGATGCAGATTGCATGGATGAGTTGGCCAAATCCTACTATGAGGACCTTTATGGCCTCTCTGAGAATGACCTGGAGGCATCCAAACTACACACAAGCGGACTGGGAGTACTGCCAAAGGAGACTCAGCTGCACTATATAGCAGCATCTGAAAGTCAGAGGTGTCAGACGCCATCTGCAAAGGCAAGAATGGCGAGGCTCCCAGAGAGGATGGGTTGATCTTAGAGCTCTTCAAGTTATTTTAGGCAAAAATGTCTGTGATGCTTGCTGAGCTTTACAATCTAACTCCTAGCTTATGGTATATTTGAGCGGGAATTTTCAGAAGATGTGGTGCTTTGTATAAGAATTTCAATCCCTCTATCATGTGGAACTATCGGCCTTTAACTCTGCTTAACGTTGACAATAAGATCTTAATGAAATATAGTACTAAAAAAGATCTTAATGAAGATCCTAACTATTCGACTAAAGGGGGTTGTGGCAGACGTTGTTGGGAAAGAGCAGAATTGGTTTATCCCAGGATGCTCAATTACTGACACTTTGATGCTGATTCACCTGATAGAAGAGTGGGAAAGTAAACAGTATGACTAGAGGTGGTGGCTACTGTTTCTTAATCAAGTGAAGGCGTATGATTGGGTGAATCATGAGTTTCTTTGGGAAGTGTTAAGTAGGTTTGGAATCAAGGGTCAATTGTTAATCCTGATTAAAGCGATTTATGAGAAGGTCTCATTGGTTATCAATATTAATGGGGTCCTCTCCCACCCTTTTAAGGTGTGTAGGGGCGTGCGTCAGGGAGACCCTCTATCTCCCTTGTTGTTTGTCCTTGCAATAAAGACCCTTTCCGTGGCTCTGCAAAAGTTGGACCGGAGAAAACTATCTATCAACGGCAAGGAGTACTCTTATTCAATGTTTGTGGATGATATGTGGATTTATGCTTTGTCAGAGGAGGAGGAGAAGGTTGGTGATGAACATTCTGAAGATGTACCAGAACGCAAGAAACGCTAATGTCAATCTGTCAAAATCCAGGTCTTGGTCTATTGGCAAAACGTTGCCGTTAAGTGTGGCACCAAAGAGCTTGATCCCCTGGAAGGCAACAGATAATTTATGTACCTCAGGTGTCCCATCTATGGGCGGGCGTCGCCACACAAAATTTGGCTCAAACTTGAAGCAGACCTTAAAAAACGGACTTGGAAGTGACAATGGCTCAACTTATCTAATTGGGGCAGAGCCATTGTCATAAAAACCTTCATTCTCTCCAGACTATGGTACATTGCCGGATTTGTTCCACCACTGGCACCTTCCATCAGGAGAATACAGAGTTCAATCATTAAGTTCATTTTGCGAGGTTGGGCGTCAAAAACCAGTTTCTCTAACTTGTATCAGGGGGTGAAAAAGGGGGCATCGGACTTATTAACTTTGGGGAGGCTAATCAAAGCACTTCAGCTGAAATGAATCACATGGGTCGCTCAGGAGGGAGAATCCATTTTTTGGGCTCCAATACTGGAGGACTACCTCTCTAAGGCTTGCAAGGACAGTTTTAACAAGGATCATGGTGTCAGCTGGGGCATCATAAAGGGCCATTCCAAGTCTTGGGAACTTACCAGGCTACTAGAAGGATTATTCTAGAGCTTGGGCAGGCAGTAAGGGTAGATTGGAGGGTGGAGAGTGGACCATCAAAAGGATCTAGGCGATTCCCCTTTGGGGAGGAGCTTGAGGACTCGAGATGGAACCTTGTATGCGTAAGGCCTTCAAGCAATTTCTTGGGGCGGTTCACTGGAGGGGGGCCTCCTTGATGGCAATGGCCAAAGGGTGTTTAGGGTGGAAGCAGCTAATAATTTTACCTGTGCCTCCAAAGGTGCTGGTAAGAAAGCATGGGACGTTGTGGAAGCAACTGAACTGCCTTCTTTCTGGAGGGAAGCAATTCCTTCTCTAGCTGCACTAGAGGCTGGTGAAGCCTGTTCAGAAGGTCGTGGAGGGCAGGATTGGTGGGTGTTCCCACGAGCAAGAGAAGGTTGGAAACACCCCAGATGAGAAAGCCTCTTCATCTTTCAGCACTTGATCAAGGTGGGGGAAGGTAGTGGTGTCTGCCTCTTAAATTCCACAACCGCCAGGTTCCAGAAGTTACAAGACAGAGAGCTTTGCTCAACATACTTGTCCCAGATCACTTGCAAGATGTGACATGGACTGAGGACCTTTTGGGGAGGAGAGTTAAGGGATGCTGGTCTATACCAGTTCAGAACTTCCTCTTCCAACTCTGCAGCAACATCTTGGTCACTGGGGCGACTCTGAGTAAGTGGAGCAAGCATAAGGGAGATGACCTTCTGTATGCCTGTAAGGTATGCGGAGGGGAGGAGATGGCAAAGAACATCTTCACAGAGTGTCCGGTAGCGGATGCTGTGTGGAGCTGTGTTCTCCTATGGTATGAAGCATACCAACCAGGGTCCAAGTTATCCTCTGGTCATCCCGCATGGCCAGAGATCCTGAATGCGTATGCTTCACCAAGTCTGCTTGCAGACAAGGATGGGTTCAGGGTCTGGTACATGATATGGGGGAGAAGATGTATGGTCTATGGCCTGCCAGATACCAGAGTTGCTTCCCTTCAGAAGGAATCCAGGCAACAAGCTCCCTGGTCATAGTTAAGCGATGGCTATAAATAGCTGTAGAAAGCTATGGAAATCCTCTTTCCTCAAGTAAGTACAACTTAGGGGTCAATCTGGTCTCATTCCTTGCAGTAAAAAATGGGAGGCATATCTCTGAACTGTCTGGGTAGCCTTTGCTACAGGGTATATGAAACAGTTAGGAATATGCAGTTTTGGGGTGGGTGAGCCACCATACCCGCAGTTGGACCCAAATCTGCTGTGCTTAGATTTGCGCAGCCCCAGTGCAGCAGGGGAAAGTACCAAGGTTTCATCCCGCAAAATTGCCTGCACTGGGTGCACTAATGGGCACACAATAACTAAAAGATTAAATGACGAAAAATATGATGGGGGTAATGAGTACAATAAAGCAATTTTAGGAAACAACTCATTATAGATAAGGCAGGTGCATGAAAATTCTGGAAGGTTTTAAGGCTTGAAAGAAAGTAAGACATTAGAACAAAACAGTAACTAATTTTTGACATTTATTTTATGAAGGTTTAATGGAAAGGAAAAGAATTTATTATATATTTTTGTGTCAATAACCTGAAAACACATCACTCAAATATCTTGACTCACACTTTGGATTGATTACTTAATTAGGGGCTGTAAATACTAGTAGAGTCTCAAGATTTTCACATATTCTCAGTTTTTGATCCTCCCAATTGGAAAAGCTCTTGATGGTATAAACATTAAAAAACCATTACAGAATTATATAGGACCCTTACCACAAGTAGCATTTTTTGTGGGTATATCCAAATCCATATGTATTGCAGTACAATACATGATTGCCTTCCATGAACTGATGCAACTTACCATAGTGAACATCACCTTAGGTTTTTTTGTTGATCATGCAAGTTAAGGTCACTCCATAGGATTTGGTATAAATTTTTAATTAGTGCCCTAACTGTCATGTTTACATTACTTTATTGAGGGAACCAACTGCCATGACAAGGATGGGTGTCAAGAGTTAAAAAGGTCAACTTACAGGACCTCCATGACTTAAGAAAAACCTTAAACCAACTCTGGGTGCAGGCAAGATATGCCCAGTTTGGTTTAAGGAAGTGCAAGATTCCCAGCCATATGTTAAAGCAGGGCATTAAAACCGAGAAGTTAGTTTTCTAAATGATGATGGTACGGTTTGGCTGATAGGAAAGTGGGGTTTTGAAAACTGTTCAATTATCAAAATTTCCACTTGGGTAGGCCTTGCCTTCAATAGATAACTCGAGTTTGAACAATATCTGCTATAGTACCCTGCTAATGGAAGTATGCGCTTATTGGTGCACCTGGGCTTAGCACCACTTCCACTGATTAATGATTTCCCATAGTTGTTTAAGTATGATTCTTCAAGACCAATCATCCTCATTGGTCATCTTCCCTTTAATAAAATCCCGTTAGCTTACGTTTTTATATGTTACCTTGGGCGAACCTGTGCGCAGAACTCTTCAAGAAAACTATAACAACATCAGACATTTTATATGAAAAAATTAATGATATCAGCTGGTGAACTTCTGGGTCACCCTGGCCCCCTCTAGACCAAGGCGCCCAAGATCTCCAGTCCAGATCACCTCTTATATATGGACTCCTCTTTGGGGTCCACCCAAGTCTTGTTGTTTGTTCACTTTTTATTAATATGTACCATGTTGAACACCTTTGCCCTGTGTTTCTTTAACTCTAACACCCTCTGAGGGGCTATATTTCCACTAATACTGATGACGAGATCCCTGGCATTGTGTTATGCACCATGCACCACCTCATTGGGAACTGGAGAGTTATAGACAATCTCTTGACATTAGATGACCAACTTAAACCTTTTATGTGCACCAAAACTATATATGTGGGACTTTTGCAAAGTGTGAATTGGGTGCGCCAGCTGTTGGTTACAGTTGCAGTGGGGAACACCACCATTTTCTCATTTTGCTGATGGTTTGGGCATCTCAGCTTTATTCTCACTACCTCAAACAGGGAAGTACCCACTCTTCTTGCTCAAACATGGTGGATATGGATGCTTCGCAATTTAGTAGTCATGACTCCCCAACTTCCCACCAAAATTAACAAACTTAGTACAATTAATGTTTTTCTCAGCACCGCATTCAGGCAGTGCAGGTGGGATCATTGACAAAGGGCTTGTTGGTGTTGGCCTTGGATAACAATGCACAACTTGTCACCAAATTGGGTATGGGGTCATCCATGGCACAAAACGCGTTTTATAAGGAAGTTTCCTTATATAAAAATGAGCCCAATATCTTCTCTTATAGCTCTGATATGGAACCCATTTCAGTATACTAAATCACCTCAGAGAACCCACGCTTGACCACAACTATGATCCGCAGAACATAGGAGGTGGAAAGGGAGTTACTTCTTAAATATGAAAATGTATATGCAATTGCTGAAGAGTGGAGGGATATGTGACCTCAGTAGTAAGAGTGGCTAACCATCCCTCAATTCTATGATTCAGAAACATACCCTGGAGACATGCTTATGCCTGATGAAGTTTTTTTGGTGAAGAATTGTCGTTTTATGCTATGAATAAAGACCATTCTGGAGTTTTTTATAGCCAGATATCCTTTCAACCACTTTAGGGGAATCAGCACAACTATTTTGGTGGATACAAGAGCCTCTGAGAATTTTATTGATCAAGACTTAGCCAACTGCCTTGAGCTGAATTACTTGCCAGGTGGTATGATTAGGGGAGGGGCTTCCCAAGGTATCTTGCGCTGAAAGTTCTGGGGTTATTGGATTATCAAGTTGGCAAATATCATTTGGCTGACGTTTCCAAGCTATCAAAAACCTCTTGTACCCTATTATTTTGGGTGTAGAGTGGTGGCGAAAGTTTGACGTCAGAATCAACTTGAAAGACAATATTTTATACTTAACTTTTGAAGAATGGTTATAAATTAGTTGTCCCTTTGTCTGAAGCAAACTCTCAGGACGATCTGCCCCACTGGCCCAATATCCACACTCTCAGTCTTACCCCATTGCTGAAGCCCTCTCTGGAGGTACCTTTACCTTCCTGTTAAAAGGGGATGGAATTTCCGTTTGATGCTATTTCATATATTGCACTCCCAGCTCATTCAAAGTTAGCATGCAAGTTCAAACCACCGTTGATCAGGTGCATATATCTTCACTGATTTACCCTTTGAATGTACGGGAGGAAGCGGCCTTAGATTTGTGGGTTAAGGAGCAGTTAGCCAAAGGCACAATTTTTAGCATACCTCCCCAGTATGCTCCCCACTTCTCTTTGTTGAGATGGACAATGGTACCTTAACCCATGCATAGATTATGGTAATATCAACAACGTCACGTACCAGACTTGCATCCCATCCCACTGGACTCACAGATTACACGCTAAGTGTAAAAGGCGGGAGTCTTCTCCAAACTGGATTGTTTAAATGTGTTCGATCAAATTGAGATCAAGAATGGCCTGGAGTGGCTAACCACATTCCAAACCAGAAAAGGATTTTTTCAGTTTCGGGTTATGCCTTTTAGGCATAGAAATTCACCTGCTATCTTTCAATACTTTATTGATGTGACTTTGGGGGATCTACTGGGGGTATGCGCGGTAGCTTACCTGGATGATATTCTAATGTTTTTCTCTGTAATTAATCCCATGCAGTGCACCTTTGGCAGGTGGTGGAGCGTTTGAGGGCAGCTGACCTTACATTAAAAATTAATAAATGTAAAATTTTCAAGTCCTATGTCACCTTTCTGGGAAACGTCATGTTTGACTAAGAGCACATGATAACTCCAGACAAGGAGAGGCGATTTATGTGTGGCTCACCCCAACTTCAGTCAAGGAATTAAAGAGCTTTTTGGGGACATGTATATTCCTTAAGAAATTCACACCGAATTTTTCTGAAGTGGTGATGCCCTTGTATAAGGCGAGTGGAGAAAAAGTGCTTCAATGGTCCCCAACTTTGCAGGATGCCTTCCAAGTGGTAAGGTGCACCTTGTAGTCCACATCTGTCCTTTGTCATGTTGACCTCAATAAAGAATTTATTGTGGCTTCTGATGCCTCCACTTCACCATAGCGGCAGCCCTATTTCAAGCAGGTGAGGATGGAATAGAGCATCCAGTGAGATATTATTCCATGAAGATGTCTTTGCCTGAGTTAAAATATGCCGTATATGATAAAGAGATATTAGCAGTGGTTGAGGCTCTGACTTATTGGTGTCATCACTTGCATGGCTCATCCCATTTCTTCTGCATATGTACAGACCACCATGCATTGCTGTACTACTGCAAACCTCATGTCTTGACCCTATGGCAAACCCACTGGCATGAGACCTTAGCCCAATTTGTGTTTTCCTATGAGTTTACTAAGGGTAAGGAGAATGGTTTGGTGGATTCTTTGTGCCACAATCCTGTACTAACTCATAATTCTAAGGAGGTAGAGGTTCATAATACTCATATGATAATTCCGCCAGTTAAGATTGTGTATCAACTTCCCTCACCCTTAGCCCACAGCCAGCGCTTTATCCTATAGAAAATTCTTAGGAATATGGTATTTTCAGAAAGGTAGTCCTTTCACAGCCTTTGTCAGCTGAATATACCGTGGTCCTTGCCAAAAGCACATTGAATCAGGAGGATTTTACCAGGGGTTATAATGAAAGGATGAGATGGTGTGGTTTCATGGGCACCTATGGGTTTCCGCTGGACCACTTCACCTGGAAATCATCCAGGACAATTGTTAGATTTTTAACTAGGTGATATTCCTCACATATTAACGAAATTAGATAATAATTAATTAAGGATGAATGATGATTAGTTTGCTAATTTTGATTCTTTATTTAATGATATTACCCCAATTTGTGCTCCACATTCAGTTGGGTTGAGCTGTCTTAATCTTCAGGATCAAGAAAGTATTGGGCATCATTCCCAATAGGAAATTGGCAGGTCTCAACAATGGCAACTGAGGTTGAGGAAGTTGAGATAATTAATATTCTTAATCAAGATGACGAATTTATTAAATTCAATGTCAAAAGATATAGGGAAATAATCCAATAGAGCTTTCAATCAATTTTGACACCGGCGACTTATGATGGGATGTCAAACTAATTAAAAATAATTGTTTAAATTTGGCAGGCTTTTATCTTGGCGCCAACTCCTTATGAAAATAATTGTGGGATTTTTGGAGTAAAGTCAAATCTTATTCAGAGTACCATCATCTTATTCCAGCATGCTGAACCATTTAATATAAATTAAAATAAAATTGAATATCATTTTGATTTTGTGAGAGTATTGGGTGGAATACCCAAAAGCATTTCAGTTTAATTTGACACCAGTGACTTATGTTGAGGATATCAATATATTTAATTAATTCAGTTTATGAATAATCAATGATTAACATAATCATGGATATTTAAGAATGATGAGTATCACCAGTGAGAGTGCTGATGAATACTAAGCAGGGAGAATTGCTAGTGAGTGCTGATGATGATTGCAATAGATTCCAATGATGTGGACAGGCAAGAAATGCCTATAAAAAGTTTGATCTCCCTCTTAATAAAATATCTTTAAAGCTTCAAACATAATATTTGTTTGCCCATCTTTATTAAGTTTTATGTTAACCAGTGTTAGCTTAGCTTGTAGAGGTGGGACTCAAGATCCACACTTGTAAGGTGCTGGGTTAAAACATCTGGAGTGGTCAGTGCAACCAATCACCAAACTTGAACTAGATGGAAACCCCGCAGGAACTTAGGCAACTAGCAGCAACAATGAAGGACTGGAAGGATTGAAAGGGAGAAGCCCTGAGGGAGTCAATATAGAGGCCGCTGAACCACAATCGCAGGACACGTCCCAGAAGAAGACCTCTGAGCTATAATGATTGGTCATGTCTCATAAAGAGAAGTTGTTGGTCTGCTGGGTTGGTGGGTTCCCTGCGAATTTGTACGGAAAGGTCGCCAATAGTTGTAAATAAGCAAGGGCCAGCAGTCTTCATACTGTTTGGTCAGGCACGCTAATGGAGTCACCTAGTATTGAGAATGAAAAATTTTCAACAACCATAATGATGGAATCACCGTTGGTCATCCTGGGAAGGCGGAGACTCTAGAGCTAATTTGCCGCACTTACAATTGGAAGAAGTTAGCCGCACAGGTGGGCAGGTATTGTAAAGAGTGCCTGGTTTGCAACCAAATGAAGCTGAATCGCTAGCCACTAGTGGGCTTGTTGTTACCAGTTAAAAAGGCTGAGGGCCTTGGACTTCTTTATTGGTGGATTATATTGTGAAATTGCCTGTATCTGATGGTTATGACGCCATCATGGTAGTGGTGGACCATTTTGAGAAGTTTGTTTACGTTATTCTTTGCAGAATCACAGTAGCCACTGCTAAGATGACTGGGCTCTTTGTCACATTGAGTTTGCTCCTCACAGGGTCCCCCATGAAATAATTAGCAATTGTGGACCCCAGTTTACCTCTGTCTTTTAGAAAAAGTTGTGTAAGACTCTTCAGATTCTCCCCAGCCATTCAACTGCCTATAACCCCCAATCAGATGGGCTGAATGAACGAGTGAACCAGTGCCTAGAACAGTTCTTGTGGTGTTACACCGCCGCAGATCATTCAGATTGTGTTTCACATCCCCCATGGACCAATTTAGCTATAACAACGTCCAACATGTATCAATCAGTTGTTCCCCCTTCTTTGCCAACTATGACTTTAATACCGCCTTCAACATAGATCCCAGTTGTGAATCCAAGGTGGAAGCGGTGGTGGACTTGCCAAAATGATCAAGAAAGTACATCAGGGGGTGAGCATGAATTTAGATGCGGCCATGAAGGCTTATAAGGAGAACGCCGATGTTAAGAGACGAGTTGGACCAGAGTACAAGGAAGAAGATCTCATGATGCTGGACGCTAAAAACATCATAAGCAAGCAACCATGCAAAAATTAGTACTGAAGAAAATTGGGCCTTACTGCATTGTCAGAAAGGCGAGCCACGCCTCATACCAGTTGGATCTCCCCCTCGTTTAAATCTTTCAGTCTTTCATGAAAGAAAGCTTACGTTGTTTATGGGCCCCAACCATAGACTCCTTAAGCTTATCTCATGGATGAGGTGCCAGAGTGGGAAGTGGAGGAATTGTAGCCTCCCTTAAATTTAAAAGACTCAAGTATCTTGTATCCTGGAAGGGATTTGACGCAGCGGAGAACATTTGGGCCCCAGCGCGTGACTGTGCAAATGTCTAAGATATTATTGAAGTTTTTTACGAGCATTTTCCCAAAGCTGCAGGAACCAAGTCAGAGCAAGCTGTCGCTGCCATGAAGTTGGTCCCTGATCACAAAAACTTTTCCTTGGCAAATGCCCCTGTCAAGGGTTGTAGCCCAAAAAGAGGAGAGGGTATGTCATGTTTTCATGTCTTTATTGAAGGGACCAACTTCCATGACAAGGCCGGGCGTCAAGAATCACAAAAAGTCAAATTACAGGACCTCCTTGACTTAAGGCACACCTTGGACCAACGCTGGGTGCAAGCCAGATATGCCCAGGTTGGTTCAGGGGAAGTGCAAGATGCCTAGCCATGTGTTATGGCAGTGATATTAAAAATAACGAGTTAACTTCTAAATATGACAGTGCAGTTCAGTTGATAGGAAAATGAGGCTTCAAAACCTATTCAATTTTCAAAATTTTCAACTTGGTTCAGCCTTGCCTTCAATTGATAACTCGAGTTTTGTCAATCTCTGCTATAGTACCCTGCCTAATGGAAGTATGCGCTTATTGGTGCACCTGGGATTAGCACCACTTCCACTGATCAATGATTCCCCAATAGTTGTTCAAGTATGATTCTTCAAGACTTACCTTCCTCGTTGGGCATCTTCCCTTTAACATTCCGTTAGTTTACATTTTATATGTTAACTTGGGCGAACCTTTGCATAGAACTCTTCAGGGAGGTCCTTAACAAAATGAGCCATTTTATTTGCAAAAAACTAATGATCTCAGTTGGTGCACCGCTTGATGCCCTTGTCCACTACAGACAGAGGCACCCAAGCCCTCCAGCCCAGATCACCACTTGGATATGGACTCCTCTTTGGGGTCCATTCAAGTCTTGTTGTTTGATCACTTTATTTAATATACCTTGTTGAAACCCTTGCCCTGTGTTCCTTTAACTCTAGCACCCTCTGCGGGGCTATACTTCCAATAATACTGATGACAAGTTCCCTGGCAATGTGTTGTGCACCGTGCACCACCTCATTGGAAATTGGAGAGTTATAGAGACTCTCTTGACAATAACTAATCAATGAAGTACTTCTTAGGTCATGCTCCTGCTTCATCTTCTATAATAGAATGCAATAGAGATGAAAACGCAGGTTGTCAGTCACATAGTTGGAAGGAAAGAACCCCATGGAGCTATAATATGCAATATAAATAGGAAAATATTGTTGGCACTCTGTAAAGGACCTATTGAAGAGGGGACATAGTGTCAAATTTATGCTATATTTACTCCAAAAGTTCCGTTTACCCTTTTTACAATAACATTAGCCTTGGTATGTTAGAGAAAAGCTAGGAATACTTGATTTCCTTTGAGTTCATTGAATTTTGAGATTTTTCTGGGCAAAAAGCTAGTGGTGTTATCTTTCAGTATAACTTAGGCACTCACGTCAATGAATAGAATTTTTATAATAAATTCAGCAGTAGTAACTTCCCCAGTATCACAAATGGGTTTCTCTACCTACTTGGTCAAATTGTCAATAGCATGATAATAATAGTGGTAAACTTTACTGATAGTAAAAATATTATAACATTGTAATAGATAGTATGTCTAGCTCAGTTCGTTTAACAAGTTCATAGGAATTGTTTCATGGCTACATGACATAATTAAGGGGGCAGACTGTAGGGACAAGGCTGAACGTAAGGAAACCAAAAAGGCAGGTTAAAAGTTCTTACTGACTTGAAACATACCCTGGACCAAAGTTGGGTACAAGTGAGTTATTCCAAGTTTGGTTTTGGGGATTTTCGTGATTCTTGGAACAGCGTTACAGCCAAGGCGTTAAAATACACCATATACGTTCTCAACTCTGATGGTTTATTACAGTTACTGGAGGAACAGGGATTTTAAAACCAGTTACGTTTATAATTTTGCTAAGTTGGGCCAAGTCAATTTACAATCTATAACTTGAGTTCAAACAATATTGAGTTACACGACCTTGGCTGATGGTAGCATGCGCCTATTGGTTCGCCTTGGCTTAGCACCACTTCCACCATATGGCAACTCTCCCGGTGTTTAATTGTGATTCTGCAAGACCAACTTTCCTTGTTGGTCGTCTTATTTATCATAAACCCATTTGTTTTAGTATTTTAAGTTCTTTTAGTTTTGTTTGCTGACCTTCAAGAGATCCCAAACAAACCAATGCATGCCATCCTTACTTAGGTTATTCTAAGCACTGTCCTTCTGGGTGGTGTGTAGTTTTTATTCAACAGAGGTTCTGTAGCATTGGGGTGGGCCCTCACCCCTCACAGCTATTGTAAAAGGAGTATTACAGAAACATCACTGACACTAGACGACCAACTATACTTTTGGTCTCGCCAAAAATTATTCCTTGTGGAAGGTATTTGTAGTAGTATTCAGGCGCTTTGGATGTGCACAGTGGTTAGGACGCTCTTGTCCACAGTAGTCTCATTCTCTTTGGCAGTATACCAGCTAGGAGTTTCTCTTTTTCTTCAAATGGGGTTACTTCCACCCTTTTAGCAAGTACATGGTGGGAATGAAACATTTAAGCCTAGTTTCTCAGGTTTTCAAGTTTCCAACCATTTCTTCTCGTTATAATAAAACCAGCCTTGACTCTCCTCCTCCAAGAGTTGAGTGGCTGCGTCAGCTTCTACAGGGCACCTTCCTGGGTATTTTACATTTATAAAAGTGTATTGTGGGTGTTTTAGAGTATAAAAAATGTAAAGCGACTGTTAAGATTTGGGCTTTTTGTTGGCTCTCTAGTGCGTTATCACATCTGAAGTACAAATTTATTTGCAGAAAAAGTCTGTTTTTTGCTTCGGGATATATGATATAGGGGGTTACTCGACCAACTATAGTTAAACTAATAATAACTTAACTTAAAGTATTATTTTTTATATATTCTAATAGTAACTGCAGGGGGGTTAAGAAGCGAACCCTCTCACTATATCAATGCTCAGTATTTGATTGTGTCAAGGCTCAAAGTTTGGATTTGGCTACAAATGTCCATATTAGAGAATATGGTGATTCAACTTATCAGAGCTCTTGAGACTAGCCTTGCTTTGATGGAATGCCCGATGAAGGGTGATGGAAGGTAGGATAAATCCGTGTGGTAAGATTTCAATATCTTTACCCAATCAGTTAGTGGGAAAATATTTGCACCTTGTGGGACCCCCTCCAACCCTATAAAAGGGGCCAGTCTCCACAGCGAAGGTTAAACCAAATTAGCTGTAAGACGGGGATAAACCTCCTAATGGCTCCCCTGATTCCACCAACAGTTTGGCGTAGCCCTTCTACTAACTGTAGGCCTATTTGGCCAAAGAGTGGAATAAATTGTATTGCCCCAATTTAAGGGATTCCACCGAGAAATAGCCAGGGTCTTTTGGCTAATATTATCGCTATTTTCATCGGAAACGCTCTTTTCACAATATTGTACTTGTAATTGTCTGACATCACCCCCTTCAAGAGTGTTAGGGGTGAATAAAGGCGCAGGAACTTGCCATGGACCCAGCTGACAGTGACTCCAGAAGCAAGGGTTTTGATAGTGTACTCATCACCTCGCTTATATATGACTACATAAAATCCTTCCCAGATAAACCCAAGGTTTAACTTCTAGGAGTGATGCAATTGTGGTAATACAACACCAATTCTGATAATTGAATGAATGGAGAGGAGCCCAGAGCTCATTAGCTGCTTGGCCTTTTTAGTGACAGTATTTGTCAAATTAATCATAGCCTCTTCTTGTAGTTAGATGATGTGCTGAGCCAACTTTTCATGGATTGATCTGAGTCAGTTCTGTCAGAGAAAATGTCTTTTGGCTAGTAAAGCCGGTACCCAGGCTCTCGTCCATACAACACATGGAAAGGGGACATCTTAAGGATGCAATGGTAACTAATCCGGTAGGTCATGGGGGCACTTAGCAAGTAGAGATCCCAGTGGAGAGGGTCTGAATTGGCCATTTTGCAGAGTATCAAGACCAGGGTTCTGTTAACTCTTTCTACAGCACCATTTGTAGATGGGTTATAGGGGGATTAGAAGTGTTGTTGAGCTCCTATGGAAGTGGCAAGGAGCTTTACCACTCTTGAGGTAAAAATTTCCCATTGTCACATAGGAGGACCTGGGGCACCCATGATGGGTGAAGATGTATTGGTGTAAGAAGGTGGCTGTCTCTTTAGCAGTCTGAGCGGGGAGAGCAACAGCTTTAATTCATTTGGTGAGACGACCAATAACAATAAGGATATAACAGCTGCCATTGGTAGTCTGAGGTAGAGGACCTATACATACAAGCTTAAAGTGTGGAAGGGGTGTTGGGGCGTAGTTGGTTGATAATGATACTGGGTCTTGTAGCTAGAATGTTTTTCAGGTCAGACAGGCATCCAGGACTTCAGCTATGGTCTCCATGATGCCTTCCCAATAATACCGCTCTTTAACCCACTCATAGGTTTTTCAGACTCCGCCATGGCCCATGATAGTATGATCTCCATGATTATGGGTACTTGATCAGACAGCCGGAGAAAGGGCAACCAGATTACTTCTACTTTCTTCTATAACTTCCCGCTTTTTACCATGGTGTTTTGGGAGTTCCGAGATAGCATTTTCTGTACTGGTTAGTCCTCATCAGCCGCGCTTTAGGAGTCAAGAGGAGATCATGTAACCTCTCAGCTTCACTAATGTCTAAGTGAAGAACGGGAAACCGCATTAACCCATCTACATTCATGTGGTGAGTTCCTGCACGGTGCTCAATAGTCATACCATAATGCTAGAGCTTAAGATACCAAAGCCATCCATCCTGTAGAATCCTTCATTTTTTTGCAACCACTTTAGGAAGGCGTAGCCTATGACCACTTTAAAGGGAGTCTCATATAGGGATGGATTGCAATATTTTACAGCGAGAAAGACAGACTAGCACTCCTTCTTAGTGACGCTGTAGTTGCGCTCAGCTTATGAAAGCATTTTTCCAAAGTAAGACATGGGATGATTGACCCCATTTTCATCTAGATGAGCCAAGATAGCTCCAACAGCATAGTCAGAGGCATCCGTGAACAACATGAAAGGTTTGCAATAGTCAGGGTGGCGGAGTATGGGCCTTTTTTGCAATACCTTCAGAGTCTCAATCGCGGCATTTTGTTCAGCACCCCAACATGGGGAGTTGTTAGCCAGGAGGCGGACAAGGGTCCCGCTGAGCTGGGTGGGTTTTAAATAAATTGAAGAGAATAACCCATCATGTCCAAGCATGCCTGGAAGTTGGGAAGGGTTTTAGGCACTGTCATCTGGGATAATTCTTTGACCTTTACTTGTAGAGGTTGTATCCCAGCTTGGGAGATGGCGTGGCTGTTAAAATCCAGATTTTTCTGAAAAAAATACACTTGGAGGGCTTTAGTTTGATGTTAGATGCCCGCAAGCATTGAAACATCTCTTTTAGGTGTGCGAGATGCTCGTTGAACGTCTTGTAGAAGACTGTGATCTCATCGAGGTAGAAGATCACATAGCTCAGCTTAAGGTACTATAGAATGTGATCCATCGCCTGCTGAAAAGTAGCAGGCGCATTACACAACCCCTGAGGTAGCTGAGTGGGTTGAAACAAAGCCTCGCTGCAGATAAGGGCACACTTCTCCTGAACTTGTGAAGAAAGGTCCATCTGCCAGTACCCTCTAGCCAAGTCCATGGCAGAGAAGAACTTAGACCCAGAGTGTTGGGCCAGAGAGTCATCAATGTAGTGGATAGGGTAACTATCCTCCTTGGTGAGGTTGTTCAGTTTGTGGTAGTCCATAACTACCTGATACCTCCATTTTTCTTTTTTATCAGAAGGAGAGGGAAAGACCAAGGGCTTTGGATAGGATAGTAGTACAGCGTCCAGCAGCTATATGAGCTACATCCGCATCTGTAGCTCCTCGACTTTGGTTTTGAGGTAGGGTTTGGATTTTATAGGCCTAGCATCACCTCAATTAATGGTATGAGTCCAACCCTTATATGCCCATAGTCAGTGTCAGATTTGGAAAATTGTCAATGTAGGCCTTTAGCAGGGTGTGGACTTTATCCAGCTCAGCTGGAGTTAGTTCATCAGAGATTTTAATGGAAGGTAGGGTACATAAAGACTGGTCAGCGGTTAATCCCGTATCTGCCATAGACCTAATACAGTGAACTTGCTTTATTTCCTCAAGGGGAATCAGCGTGCCTCTTGTGATCTCCTGATGCTTTTTTACAACCATATATTTCTTGGTGAGATTCACTAGCAGGATGTTTTAGGTTGTTGATAGGCGGGGTCTAGCACGCCTGACAAAACTCTGGGCTTTCAGGGACTAACTCCATAAATACTAATTAGGTGCAATAAGAAGCTGTGTGGTATCTGCAAAGTAATATTCGTGTTAACTACTCTTTGTTCACCAGCCTAATGACTACCTCTTCAGAAGCATAGAAAGGGATTCCCTCCAGGGATCTCACTGATTGAGGCAACATTTTTGTATGCCGCCCTGCCATGGTGTAATGTAGTGATAAGGAGGAAGAGGGTTAATCAACTGTGCAAGCATATTCTTTTTATTAAGCTCCTCATTGGTCAAAATCATGTGAACCTTGTAGTTAAGCAGGTAGACAACCCTGCTTCAAAAATAATTTCTTATTACTCAAGCATGAACTACGTACCAATGAGTAGATCATAAGTATTGTTGGCCAGGGTCATCGATGGAGTTGACAATATGAATTTCTAAAGCGGATGGGCAGAGTTGAATATGCCCAATGGAGCGGGTGTTGTTTGGGCCTGCAGTTCCAAATTCTTGATTGTAGTTGAAATTGGGGCCAGTTTAATTTTTTTAATGAGTGTTAAAAATTGGCGGTATTTGTGAGATACGCTGACAGATTGTGCACAGGGTTTGACCCACTGAGCAACTAGGACCAACAATATGGTGATCATTGTCATCAACATGACAGAATAAATTATAAAGATAGATAAATAAATAAATATGAAGCACTCGCTCCTTCCACTCTTCTTTTATTTTATATATAATACAGCAGACTCCCGCTGTTCTACTTACTCTTGGTTATTAGCAAACTTAACTTCTTAATCATCTCATCCTGCCCGTATGGTAACAACTTGGATGGTATCGCTTTCATGGCTTAGTAATTTACTTCGCTGTATCTCATTGGTTTCACCAATTATTTATTTATCAATTCACATTTGCCCAATTTGGCCGATTTCCCAGTAACCCAATATCGCTTCATTTCAAAGCACTTGAATCTCCATTACCAGTTCAATTCTATCAGATTCCTATTCATTTCGCCATGACAACTGAGGCTATTGTCCAGTCATATCAGAATCGTGACATTACCCCCCCTTTGACTGGATGATAAGGCTTCTATTGCCTATACACACGGAGGAACTTACCATGCACTTGGTTGATGATCCAACTACTATAAGGGTCCTTAATAGTATATGTGTCAACCCAGTTTTCTCTATGACTTCAAACGGACCAATCCATATGCTGGCTAGCTTGTGTTTCCATCTGAACCCATGCTGATCGTGGAAGAGAACCATGTCGCCTTCCTTGAACTGTGCTAACCCACTCTAACGTACCTGATCTGTGGCCTGATTCCTGATCTTCTTGGCTAAGATGAAGGAATAGGCTTCAGTTTGCAATTTGATTAGAAGATATTTGCAAAGTTAGTCAAATAATGGTGGGGTTCCATTCCACTGGTGTCTTCTACGCACAACTAGTAATGCCAGAAGAGCTGGGTGCCAGCCATAAAGAAGCTGTAATGGGCTTTTCCCTGTGTCAGAATGGTAACTGATGTTATAGGCAAACACAGCAGTGGAAAGAAGTAAGGTCCAATCAGATGGTCGATCCATTACTAATTTGCATAGGATATTCACCAGGGTCCCATTCACTCGTTTGACCATTCCGTTAGATTCAGGATGGTATGAGGTCATCAAAACTCCGCTAATTCCCATGAGTTTGTTAAGTTTGGGGAGGGTATGTGAGGTGAAGTTAGTTCCGTTGTCAGTGAGAATAAACTGAGGGCATCCATGGCGCTGAATAATGCACTCCATCACAAACTTGGCCACTGTAACAGCCCCCAAATCTCATATTGCCCTTGCTTCAACCCACCGAGTCAGATGGTCGATAGCTACTAGAATGTACTTACACCGATTAGCTCCTGTTGGCAAGGGACTAACAACATCCTGGGAAACAGTATGCCAAGCAAAGTGAGATTTCACTACCTGATAAGAAGTCTTACAGCGGAATGGCTTCTCCAATTGACACTGATGGCAGTAAGAAATGGTTTTGAGCACATCAAAGTTCATACTTTCCCAATAGTACCAGGGGCGCAGCAACTTCATTGTCTTGCGCACTCTGCTATGTCCAACTGCCCTGTGGGCACTCATAATAATTTCCAGCCAGATTGAAGGCCACGGAAAAATTACTGTAGAATTGCCTATCCGCTTGTATAGTTTCCCATTCCACTGGAAAGTATTTGTTCGCATCTCATTTAATGCTTTGATCACTTGGGGTGGTTCGTCATCATACTTTCCACTAAGCATCTTGTCATACGTCACATTGATGAGGTCTGCCATTACTGCAACAGTTGGCAATCGAGATAAACAGTTGGCGTTCTGATGCTTTGCTCCTGGCTGATGAAGGATCTCAAAATCATAAGCCTATAGCTTAAGAGCCCATTGAGCCAACCGCTCTCTCTCTCTCTCTCTCTCTCTCTCTCTCTCTCTCTCTCTCTCTCTCTCTCTCTCTCTCTCTCTCTCTCTCTCTCTCTCTCTCTCTCTCTCTCTCTCTCTCTCTCTCTCTCTCTCTCTCTCTCTCTCTCTCTCTCTCTCTCTCTCTCTCTCTCTCTCTCTCTCTCTCTCTCTCTCTCTCTCTCTCTCTCTCTCTCTCCTTCAGGTTCTTTGAGGTTCTGTAGCCAGCGTAATAATGCGTTGTCTGTTACGACTTTGAACTTTACCCCATGCAGATAGACTCTGAATTACTTATATGCATAGATCACTGCTAAGCACTCTCGCTCATTCACAGTATAATTATGTTCATGGCTATTCAGGCTTCAGATGCAGTATGCCACTGGGTGCTCCTCCCCTTCATCATCTTTTTGGGATAAAACTGCCCCTACAGTGGAAAGAGATGCATCCGTTTGTACAATAAATTTCTTATTGAAATTTGGGCATTATAACGTGGGGCACTAATTAGTGCCATTCAAAGTGTATCAAAGGCGCATTGGTGCTGTTCCATCCATTTAAATATGGCATCTTTCTTTAACATCCTAAACAGAGGCTCTCCAATGCAACTGAAATTGGGTATGAAGCGTTGATAATAACCCACCATCCCCAAAAACACTACTGAATGTCCCATTTACTAGCTGGCATAGTCATCTGTTGGATAGCCTCCACCTTGGCTGGTTGGGGTCTCAGCCCAGTCGCATCCACCACAAAACTGAGGTATTCTAACTGATCCTTGAAGAAGCGACATTTCCTGGGTTTAATCTTGATATTTGCCTTAGTCAGTCAGCGAAATACCTCTTCTAGATGGGTATGGTGTTCAGTGAACGTGCAAGAAAAGACATTAATATCATCAAGGTACATAAGTACACATGACAGCTTCAGATCACCCAGAATGGTGTCCATTGCTTGTTGGAACGTAGCCAGCATTACATAGCCCTTGCAGCATCCGAGTTGGTTGGAAAACCCTTTGGATGTGATCATAGTGCATTTTTCTTGTTCTGCTGCAGGCAACTCAATTTGCCAATAACCGGATATCAAATCCATTTCTGAGAAGTAGCAAGCTCCCCTAACTGGTCCAACACATCATCAATTCATGGCAAAGGGTATGAGTCCTTTTTTGTAATACTGTTGAGCTTGCAGTAGTTGATTACTAACGGGCTAGTACCATCCTTCTTTTTGACAATTAGGACAGTGGAAGCCCATGGGCTCTTCGATGGTTTGAGCAGTCCTTGCTCAAACAGTTTATCAATTTCTGCTGCAACAACTTCTTCCACAGCTCTATATCGACAGATTAACCAAGATCTAATGGGGGGATGATCCCCAGTGTTTACTCGATGGATCACTCCTTGAGAGCACCCCAAATCATTATCATCAACAGCAAAGATCTCTTTGTATTTCTGAAATAAGGCTTCCACTTGATTTTCTGATCTTCTGATAATCCCTTTAAATTTTCATGTGGTACCACTGCCATTACGCTGGGCTGTGTTTTGATGGGTAGACTGAATTCCTCCAGTGAGCCAAACTCATGAATCCCTTGGACCTCATTGACTGGAATAAAATGGAGGAAGGCAATTACTTGATTTTGGCGGATTTTCTTTGGTTTATCCTGTAGATTCGCTACCAAGACCTTGATCTCCCCATGCTCTGGAAGTATAATGCCAGGGGCCACATAGGGATCGAGCCTTGATTGTTGATAGGGCCCAATGACCTCCCCATATAGCCCAGAAGGCACTTCCACCTCTAGCTTGGTGCTTATGATTGCTTGGTGTCCAGAGGGAATAGATATAGGGCCAGCGGCTCTGAGCTGCAGCCCTTGATATTCATAAATTTGGTGAGGGAGGGCTCAGGTCTTGCTCTTTAGTCAATGATAGTGAACTGCAACCACTCCATCACTGTACGCAAGGTTAATGTGACTCATGTGTACCAAATCCTTTGGCCTTCTGCTGGAAGTGAAGTAGATTGGGATCCGCTGCCCCATTATTTCAAATGTCTCCTCTGTCATATCAACAACAGCCCCAAAATGGCGCATAAAAGTGGTTCCAATTAACAGGTCATAGTTGTTGTTTGGTAACACTATAGCTGGGGCTACAATGACAAATGACCCAAACTGCAAGGGTAGCGCGCTGTACGCTCCTTCAGAGACTGTGCTTTCCGCTCCTGCAGTCCCATATACCATATGATGCTCCACGTCAGGCTTTAATGCCAACTTTGACACCAATCTTGTGGATACTATGTTGATTGGGGCACCTGTATCAATTATTGCACAAGCTGAGTTTTTGCTACAATGGTATCACAGTAGGTACACTAGGAGTAAGATGCATCTGATTGTTTTAAGACATGGACATTTAATGGGTCTTTTTTCCAAGGAAGCTCATAATACCCATCCCCACTTTAGGGTAGTCTTTAACAATAGCGTCCACAGGGAGGGCCACGCTGACCCCTGTCAAGGTAAGCGCATCAGAAAATGGATCTGGTTCATCAGTAGAAAGGTGATCAAACATTTGACAAGCATAAGGCTTTGGCTGGTCCTGAGAGTTTGCTTCCGCCATGTCTGTGAATCATGTTCATGTCAGCACATTCACCCCTCCAACTGGTTGTTGATATAAGAAGGCATCATCATACTGAGGAACTTCCACTGAAGGTCCAGGAATAAGTTCTGGTGGGACGTTTTGGGTCAGAATAGCAGAGGTAGAGAGTCTCATCTCTACTCCGCTCTGATTTTTTCCCTGGTGGTACTGTTCCTGCGGTAAGTACAGAGCCCAACGTTTGTGACAACTTCTAGCCAGGTGCTCAGAGTGACCACACAAAAAGCAATTAATTCCATAAGACCTACAACCATGATGATTGTAAAAGGAGCCACCATAAAGGTTGGACTGGGATTGAACAGTGTAAGCTGGCTCCTCCCAATAGGTGAGCTGCTGTTGGCAATTGTATTGGAAGTGAGGTGTGTATTGTAGATAAGGCCAGTGGATGTCAAACGGACACTGAACAGGGATGAATAATTCCTCCAGATAAGAAATTCCAGCAGCGGAGGCGCTAGGGTTCCGCTCTATCTTTGGTAAAGGGAAGGTAGCGGATAGATGGCATAGAATTTAACAAATTTAAGCAAAGGTACGTCAACCTCTAAGTATGGAGCTAAGGCATTAAAAAGCTCATGATATGGTTTCACAGCAGAGGTCAATGCTATGCATATGTCACATTCAGTTAAATACCCTGCCCCAATTAACACATGGGCTTCAGCTGAGAATTGATCAGCAAACGCAGTGAGGGTCTCATTGAGTTTAAACCCAATAGTCAAAAACTCAATCTTTCGCTGTGACATTTTCTCAGTTCCACCGAACAACTGCAGCATCATCTCCTTAACTTCATGGTAGGAAGCAGAACTAGCTGAGAGGTAACAAATGACTTGATCAGCACTCCCAACATCCAAGGAGGAGAGCAATAGTTTCGCCCTCTGTCAATCTAAAAAAAGTACCTTCAGTAGCAAACTCAAATTGGCAAAAAAACCCATAAATGTTTCCTTCATGATCAAATGGCGGGAACTGAGTTTTCATTGTATTATTGATCAATGGGCCCCCTGTAGTGAGCACCACTGTTGTAAAATTGGTGGTACTTGTGAGATACGCCAATGGATTTTGCACAGGGTTTGACCCACTGAGCAACTAGGACCAACAATATGGTGATCATTGTCATCGACATGACAGAATAAAGTATAAAGATAGACAAATAAATAAATATGGAGCACTCGCTCCTTCCACTCTTCTTTTATTTTATATATAATACAGCAGACTCCGCTGTTCTACTTACTCTTAAACTATTAACAAATTAACTTCTTGATCATCTCATCCTGCCTGTATGGTAACAACTTGGATGGTATCGCTTTCATGGCTTAGAAATTCACTTCGCTGTATCTCATTGGTTTTCACCAATTATTTATTCATCAATAAACATTTGCCCAATTTGGCTGATTTCCCAGTAACCCAATATCGCTTCATTTCAAAGCACTTGAATTTCCATTACCAGTTCAATTCCGGTGGATTCCTATTCATTTCGCTATGACAACTGGGGCTATCGTCCAGTCATATCAGAATCAACAATGAGCTTTGATGACACAACGTTCATTGAGGACCCAGTGTTGAGTGTATCCTTAACCTGCACTCCATTGATGACGGCCTCCACTTTGGTTAAGGTTCCATTCAAGTTGTGGGAAAGAGCGAGGACCTCCTTTGACTGGATAGTAGAGGCAAGTCTTTTAGCAGTTTCAGGGTATTTCTCCTGGATAGACTTCAGGGTATGAACACACTAGTTAGGTCGGATCAAGGTGGCAATGAGCTTGTCAGTGTCACTTGCAGTGTCAATGACCTCAAAACCCCTCAACGCTTGGTGGAGATAAGTTTAGAGGGGATCCTAGTCAGACTCACTCTCCAGGGTTCAACCTATAAAGTATCTCCACTTCATCTGGGGTTCCAAAAACATAGTGACTGACATCTTCACAGCCCCCTTCAGATTTGCCTTCAGAGGGATTCTTAATACTCGTCAAAGAATACATTGGTTGAGAGGTAAGTCAGGGATTCACTTGTTTCAGGGGAGGTCCTGGGGGCATTCAACTACCTGGGTAACTTTTTGAGGAGACGCTGTAATTGTTACAGAATTACATTTAGACTTTGATGTGGGGGGTTTGGGATGCCCCATGGCTACAGATTTTGTGCAAGAGATGTCTGGAGGAGATGCTGAGGGGGATAGAGATATTGACTTGGTGGGACGTGACAATTGAGGCACTTTAGAAGGCCGCTTTGACGAAGGATGAGAGCAGGAAAAAGTGATAGCTAACTTCACTGGCTGCACTTTGGGAGCGGGAGATGGAGGGGAGCACTGCCCCGTCACTGCTAGTATTTGTCTTCCTATCTTCACATAGGAGACGAGCATCTCGTTGTGGAAGCTTCGAAGGAGCATATTTCCAAAGGGATTCAGCCATAGAAGAGGCTGGATGAATTATAGTAGATTCTTGCCTCAGAGCTCCTTGCATAGTATCACTTTCATAATATTTGGTCACCGCTATCAAGGCATCCTTGATATACCATATTTTGGAAGAAGCGCTTGATGGCAGAGATATGCATCAACAAAGAGGGATGAGACGCCAACACAGCCAAAACAGCCTCAATAGCATCGTCAAGATTGATCATATTGGCAAACAACAGAGGTGAGCTTTACTATAGAATTGCTCAACAAAAGAGCTGATTGGCTTCCCCTCTTTCAGATCAAGGCACATAAAGGCCTGATTTTGACATTTGAAGCTCTACGGGGATCCAAACTCTTCAATGAGCGCTTTCTTTACCTTGGACTAAGTTTTAAGGGTGTCCATATAAAGTACCATCACCTCTTGGGCGGAGCAGCTGAGGTAGGGGAGGAGGTGCTTTACTTTTAGGGGATCAGTTGTCCCTTCTATATCAGCCTCATACACAAAGAGAAATGAGGCAATGCTATCCTCACCTGAGTAAATTTGTTTCTAAAAAGAAAGTTTGGAAATAACTGGAGCAGCCTCATGAGAGGCTTGGTATATGTGCTGTTTGAGGGTTTCAAGTCAAGACATTGCACTGGATAAATGCGGGGCAAAAGCATCTAGCCGGGGATCAGAGGCAGTGGAGAGGTTGTGACGGTTAATAACCTCAACACCCTCCATTTTTGATAATTGTTTTGTGGTGTACCATCCCCTGTAGTGAGCACCACTTGTTGGAATTCAGTATTTTTGTTAGTTCGCTGATGCGTTTTCACACCTGAATTACAACAATTATTTGCAGGAGAAGTCTGCTTTTCAACTGTCGGATATATAATATAGGGGATTACTCGACCACCTAGAGCAACTCCAATAATAATAAATTGACTTAAAGTATTATTTTTATTTGAATTTTATTAGTAACCGCAGGGGGGGGGGGGTTAAGAATCAAACCCTCTCACTATTACAGTGCTTAGTATTTAATTGTGTCGAGTCTCAAAGTTTGGATTTGGCTATAAATGTCCAAATTAGGGAATATGGGGATTCAACATATTGGAGCTCTTGAGACTCACCTCGCTTTGCTGAAATGGTTGATGGAGGGTGATGGCAGGTAGAATAAATCCGTGAGGCAAGATTTTGATATATTTTACCCAATCAGTGGGTGAGAAATATTTTCACCTTGTGGGGCCCCCTCCAACCCTATAAAAAGGGCCAGTCTCTACAGTGAAGGCTGAACTAAATTAGCTGTAAGATGGGGAGGGACCTCTGATTGGCTCCACCAATTCCACTGATAATTTGGCATAACCTCTAAACTAACTGTAGGCCTATTTGGCCGAGGAGTAAATAAATTGTATTGCCCCAATTTGAGGGGTTCCACCGATAATTGGCCAGGGTCTTTTGGCCAATATTATCGCTATATTCATCTGAAACGCTCTTTTCACAATATTGGGATTGTAATTGTCCAAATATGACCCTTGGTGGCAGGCAACTTTGTGACACTGCTTTCAAACTCTCTGATGGGTCACTTGTGCACTGGGGGGTTAGCGTTTTGTGTGCCCTTATTTTTATGTATCATTCTGTGTCTTAGACTTACCTATGTCCAACATTTTGCATATGGTGTTTTTCAGTTCCAGTGTGGATGCCCCTGCAATGGACACCTGAGTGAGCCAAGCGTTCCCTGCTAGCTTCAATCATCTGAATAAAGTTTTTTGGGACAATTTACCCGCCCCTACCCAGAAGGGGCCAGTTAACTTGTCCATAATTGTTTAACCTGGGCGGCCCCTATATATACCATCTCCAAAAACACGCGCACGCTTTGAAAAATAAGGAATCTTATCCTTCCATTCCTTTGTTTTTGATGGAATTTGAAGGTAAGCAGGGGTCCATCCTCAAAGGCAAATTATATGTCTCAGTATACTTCACCACAATGACTTCACCCACCACTGACCCTATATATATGGCGTCTGCAACAAATGATTTTTCTTGAATAGAGCAGAGATCACCACCAGTTTCCTCCTTATTTTGACAGAATTGGAGGGTTTGGGCGACTCTAGCACCACATTTAATTAAAAGTTTAACTAAAAATGGACTCTCTCCACACCATGCTCAGATGGTGCAGGTGGGATCTTTGATGAAGGGCCTGAGGGTGATGGCCTTGCATAATAATTTTCAACTGGCCAACAAATTGGTTATGGGGTCATTAACGCCCTAACCCGCGTTTTATAATGAGAAAATATGTACAGAAAATGAGCTGTTCTTTGGGATTTGAGATACTGAAAAATTAAGTTCCCCACTTCCTAATTAAGCCATAACAAATTAGCTCTCAAACCTATCCAAATGAAGAAGACTTGTAGATTCTCATCCCCAATTCCTGAGTCACATGATGTGGAGTTTCCACCAATTTGTTCAGGTGAGTGGCGTGATACAAAGAGAATGCCCATCATGTGGTTAATCCAGAAGGCCAGGAAAGACCCTGAATGGATGAGGCCCCAATGATCCCTGAGGCACTACGTCCCAACACACCATATAATTATGAAACCTGTTAAGCCTAATAAAACTAAATGATATCTTACCCAAGTTTCTGCTTTCTTCTTGACTTTTTTCTGCAAATTAGCAGCTTCAAGCCACCTTCAGACCTCAGCGCATCAATCTAGAGAACTGTAGTGCCAACAAGAGTGGTGCTCACTACAGGGGCTCTGAGCTGTCTTAAGTGAAAACGTCTATCACAAACAATGGAGAATACTAGCAGCCCTGAAGGACAATCTTTTGGTCAGTTGAGAAGCGTTGTTCAATGGGTTAGTACTCGAGATATGAAATACCACCCTCACAGCCTGAAAAGTTATAATTCTGGGCCACATTTCAGTTCTCCCTGCCCTCTATTGATGGAAGTCATTACCAACTTCAGTACAAGAACCTTAACGATGTTGTCCAACAATTAAATTTAGCATTTACTCTGTGGGTGCTCGTTCTAGACGCTCCCATGCCTCCTCCATTCCCTTTACCATGTGAGACTTCTATGACTTGGCCCAGCTGCTGACAGGAGAAAATGCCCTGGGTTATGAATGCTACCTTTGCAACTTTGTTCACTCAGCTATTAATCACATACTCCAACTAGTTGGGTTGCACCATCAAGAAGTCTCCTGACAACTGGGGCTCATCCAAGCCTTGCACTCTCACATTGTCAATTTCTATAATGCGGTCTCCTCCATTGTTCACGGCAACTGTGAGGACATTATTGATAACTGACGGTTGATCAACGAGGTCTGAGATCAGATTGTGGTGTTAGATAGCGGGATCTCTGGCTATCTTGAGGACCATCTGCTTCAGAACGTCCAACTTCTTGAAGCAACTTGGAATCAGTGCCTCCAAGTCAAGGATCTGGTACAAGCCCTACAATAACACTATCAGGAGCTGGCTCTCGTGATTACCCCTTAAGGGGTGAAGTTCCTGAAGGACCCAAAGGATCAGAAGGTCCCCGTGGACCTCCCAGGCCCTTAGGTCCCTCAGCTCCCACCCCTGAGGGATTTGAAGACCCATGGCAGAAGGATGTGATAAGATCCTTAGTTGCCCTATGTGATCAAATATGGAATGTAGCTCAGGGATGCAAACTCCGAGTGGATGGAGTCCCCTTGGCCCTAGGGTCTCCATTGAGGCACTGTCTGACGAAATGGACAACCTCAGTGCCTTCACCAAACTTACTGATACTCGCAACCCTCAGCTTGAACAAACCTGTTGAGGGATTGAGACCCATTTGGCCACACTCAAGAGTCAGCTTCACCTTCAAGGCGCTGACATTCAATCCCTAAAGGAGCAAATTTCAGCTAAAGGCTTCCGTTTCCTCCCTCAACCAAAATTGGGATGACATCCAAAAGGACCTTGAGGGCCTATGGCGACGGCTGGACCATCAGGCACCCAGCAACTATGCAAAGGACTGAGATCTCGGAGCCAGCGCCCATCCTTGGTGTTAACACCCTCTCCACTTCTCTTGTAACTGATTTTAAACCTAGTTATAAAGAACGGCTCACCTTAGCCAGGAGAGAATTGCCTCCTTCTTGTATGCATATTAGAGCTCTATGGAAAAGGCCACCAACCGGAAGAATTCAAAACATATTCACTCCTGCCTTAATAGCACTGCCTGGGAGATCATGACCCCCCATTTGAAGGAGTGCAACACCTGGGAACGGGTGCGTATAGCCTTAATCCAAGAGTTTGGCAGCAATCAAGCCCTGGCCATCCAGAAACAGGAGTTCATGGGTATTTTACTGAATAAAGGAGAAAACCTCATGGATTTTTCAGCGGTTTTTATGCCCAAGCACAACCCTTAGTCACTACAAATCATATCACCCTGGAAGATGCTAAGACCGCTGTCATTTCTGCGTTGGGATCCTACCGTGAGGTTCAAATACATATGATTGTGCAGAAGAACGGGTTTACCTGTATCTGGGAGATCAAGGAAGCACCTAACAAGATCCTTGCATCGAAACTACACTTTAACGCTACATTTACAGGCACCTCTAGCCTTCCAGAGTCCATGTGGTCAAAAAACAGAAAAATCCTTGACCTCAATGTACTTACTGTAATGGTTTCAAGAACAATGCCAAGACCTGCTGGAAACGACTTGCTGAGGAGGCAGGGAAAAGGGCCTTCAGCATGAAGGACGAGGCGCTCCATGCTGACATCCCTATTCAGCCTGAAAAATCCTTTATAACCTTGAACGAACCTGGAGCTAGTGCACTTGGAGAAGAAGTTTGGTATTCAATGATAATAAAGAAATTGATACTGCATACTCTTCTTCTAATGAATCTCCCATGTTCCTCACGCTGCAACCCCAGTTTGGAAGTCTAGTTAACCAGGTCACAGTTCAAGTTCATAAAATACCTCATTGCTATAGTCAACAGTGACTCCCCCATGAATGTCATATCATCCAAGTTAATGAAGCACTTCAATATTGCTCCAGAGTTGCCACACTATATGGAGTATGGCATGGCTGGCCCACAATGTACCCTATCTATAGGGGCTTATTTCTCTCTACCATTATAGTTTGGAAATCTTGCTGTGAACACCTCCACTGTTGCGCTAAATAACCCTATCTATGAGCTGCTTGGGACTCAGTTCATTTACAACTATTCAGCAGTACTCAATTATGATGGCGGCTTTCTATCCCTACTAGAGCACTGGGTCCCTCTGTTCTTAGAGACCTCTCATGATTTTGAAACTGAGGTCAAAGCCTGAGCCTGTTTACTAGAGAGTGAAGGCCAAATCAATTGGCTCAAATATTACATTAAGGGCTTCTGAGTCCAACTGTCCCCTCCTGCTGTTGATGAGAAAAAGGGCATGTCGATCTACTTACCTAGGGAGACTACCATACCTCTAAAGTCCAAGTCATTGTTGACACCCAGGTCCATGTTAACATCCCCTCAGGATACCTGCTGGAAATTTGAGACCTAAGCAACCTGTCCACTTAAGAGGTTCTAACCTGACCAAAGAGCCTAGATCCCGCTTATGCTGGATTTATATCAGTGTTGTTGGCCACCCTTACAGACAAACCCAAAATTGTAGGTCCAAACAGTCCTGCCACCTATGTCCGCCTCCTACCAGTGAAGACTATTGCTGATGTCTGAAGCGTTAGGGACTTTAGAGATTCAATCTTAGAGACACATCCATCAGTCAGCCTGGTCAACACCAAATTCAGCAAATACCTCTCAGATAACCAACCACATAAGGTTCAAGAGTTGTTGGAGGAGTATTTGGACCTATTTTATGGCCTTGACCTACAACTTTAGAAGAATGAACGGAGTCCTACATCATGTGGAAACTGAAACGCTCCCCCTTCCAGTCCTGAACTTACCAAAAAAGCATGGTTGAAGAGGCCCAGGTGACAGTGGAACTCAAACAAATACTCAACGCCGGACTCCTGGTACTTCACGCAGCTCTTGGTCCTCTGCTCTTCTGATGGTCCAGAAAAGTATGGCAGCCACCAGGTAGTGATGGACTACTGGTGACTCAATTCCATCACCCAGAAGGACAGTTATCATCTGCCCTGAAGTGATTATTCCCTCCATCTGCTTGCTAGGTCTTAGTATTTTTCTGCCACAGACCTTTCCAGCGGATAAAGCAAGTTGAGCTCTCCCCTGAAGAATGAGCTAAGTGTGCTCTCATAGCCAACTAAGGATAATTCGAGCCCACAAGGATGCCCAAGGGCCTTTGTAACGCCCCAGACACTTTCTAACGTGCCATTGATGGGATCTTTTAGAACTGAAGCTTCATGCGTCCTCATCTACTTAGATGACATTACTGTCTTCTCATAAACCTCTAATGGGCACATTGAGAATCTCAGGGAAGTCTTCAATTGGCTATGAAAGGCTTCTATAAAGCTTAAACCTCCGAAGTGCTCTTTCTTCCAATCTGAACTGGAGTTCCTGAGACACAAAGTTTCCAAGGATGGCATCCAGCCTATACCGGACAAGGTTGACGCCATAGAGAGAATGTCACGCCCCCAAAGCTTAAGGGATTTCCAGTTATTCCTAGGCATGGCGGGTTATTATCGTCAGTTTATACCCCAGTTTGCTGACCTAGCCGAGCCACTATTCTACCTCCTGCAGAAGAATGTGCCGTTTGAATGGCGGCCTTAACAAGAACAGGCTTTTAATGCATTGAGAACTTCATATGTACTAAACCCATTTTAATATACCCACGCTTTTACCAACCCTTTATGTTGTTTAAGGATGCAAGTGATTTGCTGTTGGGGCTATCCTAGCCCAATGTGATAAGAACCAAGTCAATATCCTGTGGCGTATTTTATTAAGACTTTGAATAAAGCTGAACGGAAATACAGCGTTACCAAGAGGGAGTTCCTGGCTATTTTTCTAACCATCAAACACTTCTAACCTTATCTCTACAGTAATCACTTTACCATTTTTACAGAACACTTCTCGCTCAGGTGTCTCCAGCAAATGAAGGACCCAGATGGACGGCAAGCCAGGTGGGCCTTACAATTACAGCGCTATGATTTCACCATTGTCCATCACGCAGAAGCAATTCACCAAAATGCCAATGGCATCCCCAGGATGCTAGTGCTATCAGCTTTGACCCCTGAGAGAGAACCAGCTGTATGATCTGTTAGGTCGGCCTGAGCAGTGGGAATTAGCAACTCCTGATGTCCAAGCTGATCTCCGCAGGATGAATTGAGACACTTAAATTAAGAATGGGCTGCTATACAAGAAGGTCAATAAGAAGTGACTCCCTTATGTCCGCCCCTTTTTCCAAATTGATGTTATTCTAGAGGGCCATTCTACTGTAGGACACGAGGACATTAAGAAGACTCACTAATGAAGTAACGATGCTACTGGGACTGAATTGTGGAAACTATCCAAGAGGTCTTGGAGGCATATATGACTTTACAATCCCAAGACTGAGCCAATTCTTGATTCCAACGCTCAATTATCACCCCAACTGCTCCCTTCAATGTCGTTAGCATTGATGTGGTGGGCCCTCTTCCCACTTGCATAGCCATAAGTATATTATCCTAGCCATGGACCACTTAAAAAGTGGGTTGAAGCGACTTTGGTTCCAACTGCCAGCCAAAGACACAGCTCTTTTCCTTGTTCGATCTGTTTTCACCCATCATGGGTGTCCCTAAACCTTACTTTCAGATAGTAAGTTGAATTTCACTTTGCAGGTAGTAAAAGAACTTACATCAGTATTCTCACTACCCATAGTTTCGCTGCCCCTTACCACCCATCCCTTTCTGGAGCGGTAGAACGCGCTAACAGAACTCTTATACCCATTTTATGAAAGTTAGTCACCTTGGATCCTGCCCGTTGGAACCACAACCTACCCAGCGCTTTGCTTGCCTACAGAGTAAGCTACCACTTGGTCATTAAGATGTCCCCTTTTGAAACCCTATATGGTTCGTGCACCTCAGTTACAATTAGCATCCAGACTTTGCTTGAGACCTCCACGCCTGAGAACTCTGAATTAACTGTAGGGCCTTAGCCAAAGAAATTGTCCGGCCTTAAGCCCTAGCCACACACAAGGCATCATCATCACTACAGGAATAGAGACATCCTTATTTAATCTCAGCTGACCCTCCTTACCAATTTTCCAATTAGGTGACCTTGTTCTCTTCTATCACCATTGACCTGGAGGTCAACAAAATAAGCTAGACGTTCTTTAGTCTGGACCCTATAAGGTCATTCATAAGGTGAAGTATGAGTACTCCATTATCAATGTCAACCAGGGGACTGTGGTCAATTGGGTGCATGGCCGGGTCTTCAATTGTATACCCCCTCTGAAAAAGATCTCGATGGGGGTTTATCAGAATTTGAGAAAATGAAAAAATCAAATTCCCCACATCCTAAATAAGCCATAACAAATTGACTCTCAAACCTATCCAAACGAAAGTGACCTCAGGTTTCTCATCCCCCAATTTCTGAGTCACATGGGGTGGAGTTTCCACCGATTTTTTCAGGTGGGTGGCGAAATACTAAGAGGATGTCCAGCAGGTGGTAAATCCAGAAGGCCAGGAAAGTTTCTGAATGGATGGGGCCGTGATTATCCTTGAGGCACCGTGTCCCCACTCACCCTATAAATATTGACACCTTTTAATCTAATAAAATATTCGCTATTTCTATCAATTTTCTGTTTACCTCTTGACCTTTTTTACACTATACAGACTAAGCCACTTTAAGACCATGGCGACAGCTTAGAGAACTGTAACGCTGACACCGTTCATGAGCTCATGTAGCTTTGAGGGTGACCCCATTTGTGTGTGTCAGATTAATTAAGAGAACCCACTCTTGATCCCTACCATGATCCGCAGGACACTGGAGGTGGAGAAAAGTTAACCTTACAATATGAAAATGTTTATGCAACTTCTGAAGATATAGTAGGATATGCGGCCTCAGTAGTGAGAGTAGCCAATTATTTCTCTTCATTTTTTGTTGCAAAAAACCTATCTAGGAGGCATGCTTATGCCTGATGAAGTTTTTTATGGTGAAGAATTGTCGTTGTCTGCTATGAATAAAGACCATTCTGGAGTTTTTTATAGCCAGATACCCTTTCATCTCCATCAGGGAAAATCAGCACAACAACTTGATAGATACAGGAGCCTCTGAGGATTTGATTGACCAAGACCTAGACGATTACCTTGAGTGGAGTTTCTCGCCAAGTAGTATGGTTAGTGAAGGGCTTCCCAAGGTATTCCCACGCTGAAAGTTCTGGGGTTAGTAGATTATCAAATTGGCAAATACCATTTGGCTGACCGTTTCTAAGCTATCTAAAAACCTCTTATACCTCATTATTTTGGAAGTAGATTGGTGGCGAATTTTGACGTCAGAACCAACTTGAATGACAATACCATATCTTTAACTTTAAATAATGGTCTGAATTAGTTATCCCCATGTCTAAAGCGAACTTTAAGGGCAATTGCCCCAATGAACCAAGTTCAACACACTCAGTCTAGATCCGCTGATGAAGCCCTTTTTGGAGGTACCCCTACCTTCCTGTTTGGAGGGGCTGGAATTTTTGTTTGATGCGACTTCAGCTAATGCACTACCAGCTCATTCAAAGTTAGTATGCGAGTTCAAACTCACCGTTGATCTGGTACATATATCTTCCCTGATTTAACCTTTTGCTACACGAGAGGAAGTAGCCTTAGATGTGTGGGTTAAGTAGCAGTTAACCAAAGGCGCAATTTTTCAGCGTACCTCTCTGGTATGCTCCCCACTTCTCTTTGGAGAAAGCCAATGGTACTATATGTCCATGCATAGATTATGGGAACCTAAACAATATCTTGGTACCAAATTTACATCCTATCCCGTTGGACTCTCAGATTGCACGTTATGTGGAGAAGGCGAAAGTCTTCTCTAAACTGGATTACCTAAAAACGTTCAATAAGATTTGGATTAAGAAGGGCAAGAGTGGCTAACCGCATTCTAAACCAGAAAAGGAATTTTCCAGTTTCGGGTTATGACTTTTGGGCATAAAAATGCACCTTCTATCTTTCAATACTGTAATGATGTGACTTTGGGGATCTACTGGGCGTGTGCGTGGTTGCCTTTATGGATGATATTATGTGTTTTCCCATGTTCATTAGCCCTATGAAATACACCTGCGGCAAGTGGTGAAGAGTTTAAGGGCATCCAACCTTACGCTGAAAATTAGTAAGTTTGAGTTCTTTAAGTCTCAGGTACCTTCCTGGGCAACGTTATGTTTGACCTCGGCCACATGATAACTCCATACAAGGAGCAGGCGATTAATGAGTGGCCACCCCAACTTTAATCAGGGAATTGAAGAGTTTTTGGTGACGTGTAAGTTCCTTAAAAAGTTCAGGCCAAATCTTTCTGAGGTGGCTGCACCCTTGTATAAAGCGAGTGGAGCAAAGGTGCTCCAGTGGTCCCCTTCTTGCAGGATTCCTTCCAAGAGGTAAAGTGCACCCTGTTGTCCACGACCATCTTTTACCATGTAAATCCCAATAAAGAGTTTATTGTGGCTACAGATGCCTCCAACTGTGACATAGTGGCTGCCGTATTACAAGTAGGCAAAGATGGAATAGAGCATCCAGTGGAATATTTTCCATGAAGATGTCTCATACTGAGTCTAACTACGCCGTTTATGACAAAGAGTTATTAAAAGTGGTTATAGCACTAACTTATTGGCGTCATCACTTGCATGGCTCATCCCACCCTTCTGTATATGTACAGATCACCATGCCTTGTTGTACTACTGCGCACCTCTTGTCATGACACCATGGCAAAACTGCATGAGGCCTTGGCCCAGTTTTTTCATTATGAGTTTACCAAAGGTAAGGAGAATGGTTTTGCGGATGATTTGAGCCAAAACCATATATTAGTTTCAGATTCTAAGAAGGGTGAGGTACATAATACCAACTTGATGTCGCTGGGTAAGATTGTGTCCCAACATTCAACCCTCTTGACCCACGCGTCAGCGCTTGCTCCTCTGGAAAATGAAGATGAATATGTTGTGTACAGAAAGGTTCCTTTCACAGCCCTTGTCAGTACAATATAATATGGTCCTCTCCAAGAGCAAGCTGAATTAGGAAGATATTACCAGGGGTTATAACGTGAAGGACGAGATGGTACTGTTTAAGGGTCGCCTATGGGTTTCTGCTAGACCATTTTGCATGTAAATCATCTGAAAGCATCATGACGGAATTAACGATGGTAATCCTGGGAAGACAAAGACTCTAGATATAATTTTCCGCACTTATAATTGGAAGGGGTTAGCCACGCAGGGTGCCAGGTATTGTAAGAAGTGCCTAGTATGCAACAAAATGAAACTAAATTGACAACCACTAGTGGGGTTGTTGGTACCAGTTCAGAAGGCTGAAGGTCCTTGTACTTCCTTATCAGTGGACTTCATTGTGGAATTGTCTGTATCTGATGGCTACGATGCCATTATGATAGCGGTGGACCGTTTTACAAAGTTCTCCTAATTTATTCACTCTAGAATTACAGTAACCGCAATGGAGATGGCTAGGCTCTTTGTATCTCATTTGTTCGCCCTTCGTGGGGTGCGCCATGAGATAATTAGTGATTGGGGACCCCAGTTTACCTCTGTTTTTTGGGAAAAGTTGTGTAAGAAAATTCAAATTCGCCCCTGACATTCTACTTACTATCATCCCCAATCAGATGGGCAGATGAAATGAGTGATCCAGTTCTTGGAACAGTTCCTGTAGTTTTACACAGCCGCAGATCATTCAGATTGGGTTTCTCACCTTCACATGACCCAGTTTAGCTATAACACACTCAAAATGCGTCTATTGGTTGTTCCCAATTTTTTTGCAACCGCGTTAAAACCCCTCCTTCAACATGGAGCCCATCTGTGGATCCAAAGTCCAAGTGGCGTTGGACTTTATCAAGACTATCAAAAAAGTACACCAGGGGGTCTTCATGAATTTGGAGGCGGCAATGCAAGTTTATAAGGAGAACGCCAATGGAAAGAGATGGGTAGGTCCTGTGTACAAGGAAGGGGATCTCGCGATGCTTGATGCTTGAAATATCCCTATCAAGCAGCCATGCAAAAATCTGAGACCCAAGAGGATTGGGCCTTACTGCATTGTCAGAAAGATGAGCCACGCCTCATACCAAATTGATCTCGCACCCTCATTCTGGATCTTTGCAGTCTTTCATGAAAACAAAATGACATTGTGTGAGGGCCACCCACCAGAGACTCCAGAGTCTTATCTCATAGATGGGGCGCCAGAGTGAGAAGTGGTGGAGATTGTAGCCTCACGCAAAGTAAGAAGAAGGCTTTAATACTTAGTATCATGGAAGGCATTAAAAGCAGCAGAAAACAGTTGGGTACCAGCACATGAGTGTGCCCATGCCCAAGATCTTATTGAGTTTTTCACGATAGTTTTCCAAGGCTGAAGAACCCAAGTCAGAGCAAACCATCAAAGCCATGAAGCTGGCCCCTACCCATAAAACATTTCATTGGAAAAAGCCCCTGGAGGTGTGGTGGAACCCCAAAAGAACAAGAGGGTAATGTCATGGCTATATGACATAATTGAGAGGACAGACTGTACGGAAAAGGCTGAAAGTAAGGAAACCAAAAAATGAAAGTTAAAAGGCCTTACTGACTTGAAACATACCCTGGACCAAATCTGGGTACAGGTGGATTATTCCAAGTTTGGTTTTGGGGATTTGCGTGATGCTCAGCCCAACAATACATCCAGGACTTAAAACGCACAATCTACATTCCCAACTCTAACGTTTTGTTACGTTACTAGAAGAACAGAGAATTGAAATTTGTTCTGTTTATTTTATTGCTAAGTCAGGACAAGATAATTTACAATCTTTAACTCAAGTTTGGACAATCTCAAGCTACAGGACCTTAGCCAATGGTAGCATGTACCTATTAGTTCACCTAAACTTAGCACCACTTGTGCCAATTGACAACTCTCTCATTGTTTAATTGTAATTCTTCAAGATCAATCTTCCTTGTTGGCCGTCTGGTTTATTAAAAACCCGTTCAGTTTAGTATTTTAGGTGCATTTTTTAGTTCTATTTGCCAACCTCAAAGTGGTCCCAATAAACCAAACGCGTGCCATCCTTGCTTGGGCCATTATGTGCACTGTCCTTCTGAGCGGTGCGTGGTTTACCTTTTATTCATCTGAGGTTCCTTAGCAGGGGGGTTGGCCTCAACAGACCCCGCTATTGGAACTAGAGCGTTAGAGACATGCTTCTGACATATTGAATTCTTAAAAGGTTATTGCAATTGTTGTTCTTGACACTTCATCAATAAGTCCTGAACATCAAACCTCAAAGAGTCTAAATATTAGCTCTGCTGTAATTGCTTTAGCGTCTTGGTGAACCCTCTCTGGCCAACAAGGCGGTACGCTTGCTTAACTATTAATGGACGTTCAGAGGGGGCTGGGTATAAGCGTTTACACGTATACTTTCAAAGCTTATAGAGAATACTATTTTAAATCCCAGTGTTATGTATTAATTGGTCTAAATTTTGCCAGATGGTAGATTTTCACCTTTATATTGACGAGCTTTCATCTTTTCAATTAGTTAATCTGAAAAAGGGGACTGCGCAGAGGTAATAGGAAGTCTAGAGAGACCATCATCATCATGATGCAATGATCCCAAATAGTGTATAGCTTCATAATTGTAGTCTGGAGAATTAGTGCCCGGATAATTAATCACACTTAGGGTTCCTTTGGGTTGTATAGCCACTGTATTGAAGAGTGATAAGAGACAACTTTATTTTTACAACATGTATATAGATAGAAATTGATTGCATGAAAAATAATGGCCAGAAAATTGCATTCCATCACTGTATAGTCCACTCCTGTTTGTGAGGATACAACTGCATAAAGTGAACATATGTTCCTCCTTATAGTCATTGGAGTAAGATAATAGTTTGCCAATGTTCTTTATTGAGGCATCTGACTGAATAAAAAATGGATTTAATCATAGTTAGAGGTGGATGAGTGCCTGAGTTAAGGTTGCTTGTAACTCAAAGAGAGAATCTACGCACTTAGACCATATAAAGTTACTCCACTCTTTAGAAAATTTAAAAAGTTCACTAACAATGACACCCTTTTAATAAATTGATGATAGTATCTTATTACCACCAGAAATACCTGCACATTTTATTTATTTTAGGACTTTTCATGTAATTAAACTCATAAAGCTTCTAGGGTTGCGGTTGGATCCTTTGTGTGTCAACATTGTGGCCTAGGCACTCAATTTGGGTCCTAAAGAATTAAAATTTGCTTAGTTTATTTTTCAATTGAGCCTTAGATATCCATTTAGATATTTTTCGAATGGGAAAGATGTTGGGAGAAAGTATGCAAAAGCACATTGGTTTCATTAAGATATACTAAAACGCGTTTCAGGATGGGAGGCTGTATTCTGAGATACCAATATAATGTTCAGGTTTAAAAAGACACAGGCGTAAGGCGCTAAAAAGTATTTAGATATACAACTATGGTAAAAAGCTCATTAACTAATGAATATCCTTAAATAATGCTATATATTAGTGAAAATCAAGGTAATTTCAATAAGAGGTGTTTTGATTTGTTTTCTGAAATCATTATATAGATAAAATCAGAAAATATAAGAAAATTGCTATGCGCTTACAAGTCAAGATCTAAATTGATTAGCTATTCAGTTTTCTGCAGCATCTAGTTACCTTTTAAAGTGATAACATCATCTATTTAGATTCGGTTTAGACTCCAACTTCTGGAGTCACGATTCTTTAGATTGGGGTCAAACTATAACATTGAAGGAAATTGTAAAGTAAGATTAGGCTAGTTTCCAATGAATGCTCCCTTCAAGATTTTGGCATAAAGGGTAAAGGGTCATAGAATTTGCTATGTACTCAGTTTACCAAAGTTTCCTGGGTGACCTCATTATTCAAGTGCTCATTTTCAGTTTTGTAAATAACTTTTCAGTGAAATGATCAATTTGAACCCATTATGTTGTCTCTTCCGCCTAGCTGGTGATAGTAAAAAAGTACCAATTCGCTTAGCTGGGAGATACACAAGAGAGCATGTTTATCTTTAAACCAACTTGCTCTCTAAAAGTAATAACAGACAATTTTTCTGAATCCTGAGCCTGAAGCCAAAATATATTAATTAGAAATAGCTATCATAGTAACTTAGGGGCTTTGAGGGAGGATTGATCTAACATGGATTTCGTTTCAAAGGGCAATTGTGGATCCTTAAATATAAGGCTCTGAAGGAGGACATCTTAATAATCTGGTGGTAACTAATTTGGTAGGCTAGAATTGCACTGGTTAAATACTATGCCAATGTAGAGGGATAGTCAAGGCATTATTTTGAATAGTTAAAGCTAATGTAGCATTCACTCACTCTACCATCCCATTGGTTACAGTATGGTAGGAGGTGGTAAACACTTGAGTGGACCCAACTAAATCAGTTAATTCTTACATTAGCAATGGCCAAAACTCTTCTTTATCTGAGAAGATTATAAGGACATTCATGTTAAGTGATGATATAATCATATAAGAATGTAGCGGTAGCTTCTGCCAAAGCTGAGGAAAGGGATATGGATTCAATTCACTTCATTAAATGAATGATGGCCAGTATGAGATTTCGATGGCCATTGGATGCTCATGATAGTGGTCGCACAACATAGGTACTAACTATCTTTGAAAGGGTTTAAGGGAGGAAACACTTCATGTTGAGGTAAAGGAGTAAAGCCAGATTGACTCTTGCATACCAACAAAGACTACAACGCGATTAAGTGTTTAGGGGATCATTCCTTTCTAGTAGAACTAAGTTTAGAGCCATTCATAGGATTTCTGAATTCCTTTGCGGCTTAATTTACAGATGTCCTTCCAATATGACATCTGCTTGTTCAGAAGTTTAAATATAGGGATAACCATTGGTTCATACTATCTTATAGAGGCTACCTGTAACACGTAGAATAACCCAAGTTTCTGAATTTTGCAATAGTAATAAACCACACGCCCAAAAGTAGAGTTGTCTCAATCTAATGGCAATCTAGGTGACTTACCAATCTAAAGGAATAGATCCAACTCCAAACAAACTTGGGAAAGCTCATCCTTTCTCTGGAGACTCCAGTGTCTCACTTGGCTGAGGTACAAGGGCCAATCCAATCTTATCACCTTCAGGGTCTTTGGAGTAACCTACGTACCACTTAGAAACCCCAAGGCATCAGAACAGGTTCCTACATTAGTTGCACTAATAAATAAAACTAACTTCTTTGCAAATTTAAAATATTCTAGCAATTAAGTAGGTTGATTATTGGTAGTAAAATGTGAGTTTTATCCATTTTAGAACTCCAAACTGAGATTTGGCCGCTTCTACCATCAGGGTATAAAGCAAACATTGAATTTAGATTATAAAATAATTTAGGCGTGGAAGCTCTTTGATCCCAGCATTGATGGCTGGCCTAAAACTAAATCAAATTTAAATTTTTTAACTAAAAATTAATGATTAACTCAATTTTTAAAATTAAAAATCAAAATTTGAGATCTGCCATGCAACCATCACGTGAGATGGAATTCCCTATGGTTCCAATGATTAGGAAACGATCACATGCAAAACCAATTATTACATGCACCAGCTATTTAGAAATATAGGATGTGAATTTTCATTTTCTTGGAGAATGTGAAGTTGAGAAACTTTTAATTTATAAGGTAAAAAAATTAATAAAAATTCAGCTCCAGTCAATCATGAGAGTGCAAACTTATTAATGTTACAGTGCAATGATAAATGTGAAGTTGTGCTTATTAGTTCACTTGGGTGCAATGCTTCACCCAAAGGATGATTCTTCTCATTTTTTCTTATTGACTTTTTATGACCAACCTTCTTTATTGGTTGACTTGGTGATAATAAACCCTCGTCCATTTAATTTGATTATGTGCATTTGTTTGGTGCTGTTTGACGAATTCCTGGAGGTCTCAGATAATGAACCCTGTGCAACCGTCTCCCTGGGACCTTTGGGCACCATCCTACTTTGCTATGCCATGCTTTCCCTTCTGTTAGCGGGTGGTTCCTGGGTTGTGGGGTGGGCATTCCCCAATCTTTATAGGAACTTGAGCTTTATAGACAAGCGCTTGACATTGTCTTGAATCTAAAAGCTACTATGTTACTAGTGATGCTTTTTATGTTAAGTTAAGTACAAATGACATATTGGTTAAAATTTAGTCTTATAGGTAAAAAAGATAATCAACTATGATTTAAATAATTAATGTGTTATAGTAGTATGAATGTCTATTTTAATAAGATATTTGCTTTAGTAACACTAATGTAAGATAATAAGATTACTCTATATCTTACCTTTGGAAAAACTTTATTTGCTCTCAGTGTACTTAACAGTAATTAGAAGTTGTTTCACTTGCACCCATACACTGTTCTTTAGGCACATTAAATTATAAATCACAAAATTCTTATATTATAACAACACATGGTAGAAAATATAATTAACTTGGATCTTTAGGAATTTTTGACCCCATAATGTTTATAAAATTTTAAATATAATTAATAAATTTATATAACAAACTATGATTATTTGTAAAGATTCAAACTAGTATTGATAAAAAAGATTTCTTCATGTTATAAATTTCTATCAAATTATGCTTTAATTATGATATATATAACCAGCGCAAGTTTTTTCTTACTATTTAGTAGTCAAATAATAATATTATAAGACAAAGTCAATAGATTCTTATTTTATTTACCAACTACTTTAATATAAACATAATGTAGAGCACTAATTCTTAAAAGAGTCATATATTGATATCACATTTATAGGATGAGCTATTTCACTTTTTAGATGATATACTTACAATAGTATTTGCCTTATGATAAATGTCTTCATATGAGAGGTCATGGTAGCATCTAACTATTTATTATATAATAAAATATCAATGCACATATATTGAAAGTTATGCTCAAATATTATTTGATCTAATATTATCATAAAAATTGATAGTAAAATGTAGATGAGATAGTATAACTAGATATATAGGTTATGTTCTTAATTAAGTCATTAAAGGAAAAGCTTTGAGTTGTATTACTTCTATAAAAATCTATTTTATATAAAAAGTATATAATTTCTGAAAGCCTCTATTTTTTTCTTGAGTTATCAACATTTAATATTAGTTTGTAATGAAGTTTCTTTGACTTATTGAATGGTTTCTCTGCATTTATATCATCTTAATATTCTTATTGATAGCTTAGGTATTGGTTTTATTAGATAATCTTGGGTTTCAGGATTTTATCAAAGCTCAAAATAGTGATTTTAAAGCTTTTATAAACTCAGGTCCTTCCTGTCTTAGTTAATTATTGTATAGAAAACTTGAGTGAACAAATAATTATAAACTATTAACTTATAAAAGAACTAAGTCTATAAGCCCAAAAAAGTTAGTACAATTTATTGAAAGAGATATAAGGATCTGTTATTTGATTGAGTTAACTATTATAGCTAAGAAAAACAGGAATAAACTATGAGTATACTGAGTAGTAGTAGCACCCAGGTCTATATATGAAATTAAAAAGACTCTCTGTTCCACTCTGGAATTATATCAGCCTTTTCTTATATAGTAAACAAGGAATGAATAAAGTGTTGAGTTATTTTTTCACACATTTGGTCACTTGCAGAGTCGTTCACAGTAAATTTAAAATTTAAAATTTTATTTTGAGGTGGGCTGACCTGGAGATGATACTGCACCAATGAAGGGAAGTGAAAAAAAAAAATTGAAAAGGAAGATAAAACCCAGAAAACTTCATGCGTGGTGTATGATAAGCCAGGATCTCCATGGACCGCCTTTGCTATTAGCTATCTTGATTCAAGGCATTGGTGTGAAATGCCAACACAGTCAAAATCATCCCCTACCCAAAGTTCATCTACCAGGAATGTTCTCAAGGAAGCAGTGGTAGAGGTTCCATATTCTAACACTGGGGTATCATCCCCTTCCATAGTAAATTTATTTATTCATATTGTTGGTATCCAATTTAGGTGTAATTAGTGGTAGTTGTAGGTTGAATAGTAATTTGAATGTGATATAATTATCTCAGACCTTCTATAAGTATAGTTTTGAAAAGTAAAGCATATAGATAATGCAATAAACAATATGAAGTTAAAAGTAAACTTTAGCTATATTAGCAAAACTCAAGTTGCGGCTTCATCCATACTAGGGCAATGACTGACAAATAACAAGTCTTTATAAAAAATATGGATCAAAAAGTTAACAAAAACTATTTTGGAATTTAAAACCTAAAACTGATGTAGTATTTACTAAAAAGCAATAAAAATCTTTAATAGTGATTTACCATACTGAATTTTTCTTTTTTGTTGAAATCACTATTTGCAACTGATTTTTTTCAAGACTAGTAATTTTGATAACCTCTACAAGGAGATAAGTGTGAACTTAATGTTGTGTAAAGGTTGGGATAGCATAGTAAAGGGCACAAGGCCAGTTTTTGCATCATCCAAAGTTAGTAAATGCCCCAGCAACACCAGTGGCCAAGATAGAAATAAGAATATAGTGGTTGTTATCTCGCTGGAAATTTTATCTTGGCAGCAAAATGCAACCAATACATCAAAACTCCGCATTCCCAGCCCCTGTCATCAGTGGAGCATAAGATTCAAGTTTTTTTGGATAGTAATTTAAGAACTCTTTGGGAGAAGTTGTGTGATGATGAGAACAAAAACTTCCCAGCTGTAGTGTACATTGCACCTCATTCTATGACCCAGGGTTAATTAGACCTAGGGTTTAAAACTGCACAAGCGGCGGATGAAGCTGCACAGGTGCACATGGCGTTTGATCTCCCAGAAGGTCAACAGGTGGTCAAAATGAAGCGCATATGTTGGACCTAATCTAACCATTTTTTCACTTTTGACTTTCTCCTCACAACTGTGAGATGCGCAGTACTAGAACGCTATCTCTCAGATGGACTAAATAATTACAGGGAATTACCCTCCTTTGAAATGCAGTGTTTGTTGCTTATTCCAGATCTTAGCATGGACAAAGCAATTGCAGTGATCATCCCATCCGCAGTCATTGCAGAAGACAACTCAAAATCCACACACTGCAGTTATCAATATTTACAGGAAGGACTCATACTTGTTCCACATTATGATGGATAGTGTGCCCCTTATCTGCGTCTATTGTAGCACTTTTGGCTATAAAATGCATACCTGCCCTTCCAGAGAGGGCATCACTCCTCATAAAATTCTCCCAGATGCAATGGGAAGCGCCGACTCCCATTATGAACCCAACATTGACACTGATGTCGCCTTCCCGTGGGGCGCACAGCGGTTTTATATTCAGGTTAACCTGTGTCCCTATAAGAGCGCAAAAGGCCAAACAAGCTTATAGAGCAGCAGTTAAAGCACCGGCTTTGTAGCGTCCTTGTCCTGCCTGCTCAGACCCAAGCTGACATTGAGTCATATGCAGCCAAAGCTGCTTGAGAATTTGCTTTCCAATCCAAATTGGGTCCACCAACCTGCATACCAGGTGTTTGAGTCAAATTTGCCTGTGCAAAGTTACTACACACCAATCAAAACGGTTTTCTAACCAAACTCTAATTAAGTTTTTTGTTGACCTCCAATGATGCACCTTAGGAGCACCTCAATACAAAAAGTCAACCAAAATCAAAAAAAACATTAAAACTGAAAAACCATTCAAAATAAAGGAAAACAACCTTAAAAACACCTACCCAGTGGCTCATTCACACGCAGATCCTAAAATGATTGCGCTGAAAAAGAGGTGGAGTAAGGGTAAGGGGCCCTTCTCATTGCACCTAAGGTGCAATGGGGTATCCTTCACAACAGAGATGTTGAACATTGCTGGACTCAAGGCCTCGCCATCTTGAAATAGAAAACTGAGTTTTTTTTACCAATTTACCTGTTAAATCCTGGAAATTTGGGAATCTCATTGTCCATATGGCGCTGAGGACACATGAGCAACCATGCTCCTTACCCACCTTTCTTTTTGGTCACTGCACTGTGAGGTACTCATATGTGCATCCCATAGTTTTAAATTTTTATCTATCTTTTTTATTTCAATGTCATGTGCTGGTCATGTCCTTTTTATGAGACAAGGAAGTGCACACTATTTTTAATGTTTACGCTTCATGCTGTGCATGGGCTCACCAGGATTTCCTCATGACCATAACTTCCCTTCCACTTTCGTCTAATCCCTTTGTGGTGGGCGATCTGAACTGCTGGTCCAACCCAGAAACTGACCGCTGGTCTTCAACACCTACCCCCACAGGGGAACGTTGAATTCTGCGTTCTAAAAGCCAATTTGGGGCTTTTTGATACCCTCCTCAAGCATGCACCGTTTCTACCTAACATGTCCCGTCCCCATGTGCACAATGGTCAGCTGAGGTCTATGTTTCACATTGACCTCATTCTTGCCCCGTTGAACTTTTTCCCCCAGCTTGCACAATTTACAAATGACAAAAATTGATTTTTCCAACCAAAGGATGGTGTCAGTATCCTTCATTTTATCAATCCCGGTGGCACAGGCTCCAAAATGGTACAATTTTCTGACTGGCCAAAATCACGTCGCCCATGTTTTTATCAATGGTGGACACCAAATCTTTTGCACCGGAGTTTGCCACACTGTTCTATGCTGATCCACTTTCCACTTGGTCAGCCTTCAAAGCAAACACCATCCTTCAGACATGCCACATCTCATTGTGACGCTCTCAGGATGACTTGGTGGTCATTAAGTGCACACTAGTGGAAGTGGACCACCTGGAGTCTATTGTACCTGATGCAGGGTACGGCCTGGCTTGGGGTCATAATTGGGAAAAGTGTCTGCTCATAACAACGCACTGGTAAGCCAACAAAAGCGTCGCGTTTGTGTTCAGTTTAAGGCAAAAAATATAACGGTGGTTGACACGTTCTCCGCCTACTTTTTCCGCAAATTATTCACACTGCAACAGATCTTGGCCTGCATACAGGTGAGGCGGCCAGATAACGCCATCGCAGACACTCCAGCTAGAGTGGCAGTCAAAGCTCAAAACTTTTACTTCAAGTTGTATAAGTCTGAACCTGTCAAACCTGCTGCAATTGATGAGTCTCTCAATGGTGCACATATCTGCACTGTTTCCCGATATCTAGAGTAATAAATTTAATTAATCAAGATGAACTCAGGTATGATGTTCTTGGTGCACCACACAAGAAGTGACCAGATCCATATGGGATTCTGTATGAGTTCTACAAATAACATTTTTATATACTCCTCTCTGATTCTTGCCACAATAAACAAATGAAGTTTAAGAAACGTTTTCCTTCCTGGGGGCTAGGAGGCCTACATGATAACCCTGTATAAGAAAGGGGAGAAGTGCATGTCAAACTGGCTTCCCATAACATTAACTAATACAGTTATTAAGTTAATTTACTAAAAATTATGGCCAACTGCCTAGGGGAAGTTGTTAATGAAGTAATCTCCTCTGAGAAATTTCGGTTTTATCCCCAAGTGGTCAATATGGGACAACATACACACCGTAGCCAATGTCTGCCAATCCACGGCTACTGGGGCGCTTGTATTCTTAGACCAACAAAAGAACATAATAGGGTCAACTGAGATTACCTCAATGCTGACTCCATAAATTCCATCTCCCCCACCAGTTCATTAATTGGGTGATGTTGTTCACGGAATCTGCCACAATGGCTGTGCGTGGCTGTGGCTTCTTCATTGATGTGGTTCACCCTCAAAGGGGTCTCCGCCAAGGGGACCCTTTAAGCCAACTCTTGTACAACTTCAGCCTCAACCCACTTTTACGCAGTGTAAATGCCTGCCTTGCTGGTGTCCATGTGCAAAGCCAAGAACCAGTTAGGATGCTGGCATTTTCTGACGATTGTGTGGTTGGGGTGTATGACAACCATGATAAAAGAGCTCTGAAGGCAACTATCCAGGATTACTCAAGGGCCAGTAACGCCACCCTTAATGCCTCAAAACCCAAAATTTCTCCTCAGCCAGTACTAAAACCGCTGGTCACCAGTACCTATAGTCAGCCTGCTTCAGCAGCTAGCTCTCTTGTTCGCTTGCCCTAACCACCCCTTACTACCCCGCTTGTACTCTCTATTGTATCAAGGCTCACTGATGGTCCTCTTTGTCATTTGGGATGTGGCTGGAGGCGGGAGGATTTGCCACGTTGGCAATAGCGCACCACATCCTAGACAATGTCACAAAGCGCATTACCTTCCTCAGAGCCCACCAGACTACCATCACAGGCTTGGTTGTGCTTGCCAACTCTATGCTCATGTCAAAAGTCTGGTTTGTGGCCCATGCTATCGCTTTTTCCTCATCTTTCTTCGCCTATTTGTATGCCCTCCTACTAGGGTGGCTTTAGTTAGGCTGCCCTCCTCCGGTGCAACCGGATGTCATATTTGGCCATCGCCATAGTGGTTATATAAGCCTTCTCAACTTTGAGGTCAACGCCGCTAAAATCCTTGGAACCTAGATTGCTGCAGTCATCAACCCCACGTTCTCAGACCAGCACTGGTCATGTGAAGACCACTTCAACTTTGCCCATGCCCTTTGCCTCCACAATCTTACACACCCCATTCTCTCATTAACTATCTGGCCTTTCATTTCTCTTCTGTGGGCCCGCATGGGACGCCGCCCCACCTCAAAATAATCCTCCTCTCTATGTAGATCGCTGAGCGGATAATGAGCATCAGTGGACACACCACCCAGAGGGATCGCCCTACTCCCCATTTCAAGCAAGAAGTTTGTGGGCAAATCGTTTTAAAAAACCTGGTATCACAATTTCCCACCATCATTGCCTGTGTGGACTACCTTGACAAGCTGGACATGTACTCTCTGAAGACCCAAAAGGACACTTGATGGTACACACACCATCCTCTGTTACAACCTCAGATTCGCACCCATGTGTGGAGATGCCTGAAAAGGGTGTACCAGACTGCTGAGCGGTCCAATGCCTCTCAGTCTTCATGCATTGTGTGTGGTCAATATGGGTTATCAGTCCATCGCTTGGAAGATTGCCTGCCATCACAGGTAATCTGACGAGATGTTATGCGTCTTTTTTTCCAGGTGCGCATACAGACTTTCAGCCTGTCTAAAAACATCATTGTCTTTTCCATGACCTCCCCTATTCACCCTTCTCTCCGCGCCCTAATCATTGCAATAGCTTTATGGACGATCCACACTATTGTCATTGTAGCGCTTTATGGAAAAACCTCACCCTCTGTGAAGCTGTACGTCAATTCCACTCTCACCATTCAGATCACTTCCAAGCTTAGTTGTTTGGCCACCTACTATCCCACCTCCGCCAGTTGGTTTCATCCTGGTTTCCCATCTAATTTACTCTCATCAGACCCTTTCCTTCAATCATGTTTGGTTTTGGCTCATGGCTCACCTGACACTTCCCCTCTTCCTTTAACTGGCGGTCCTGATGGCAACAGAAGGCAGCTTCAGCTCCTCTGGGGTGCCCTTATGGTTTCTTGGTGTTCTGTTGTTATGTTTATCAAAGTGTCCATCCCATGGTTGCCTTCCTCAAATAAAATTTAAGATGATTTACCATACTATAAAAAAGATGTAGCATATAACTCAAGCTTTGTTCACAATAATAAAATTTTATTTTTTGATCATTGATTTTATGTCTAAAATCTATAATCAGGTTTAAAATGATTATAGATTTTTAGACAATAAAAGCAAACATATGTTTATTAAGGTAATTATATAATGTCTATCTAATCACTTGAAAGTACAAAATTATATCAAAATATCTATATATGCAGAAGAAGTATAGTTCCGTGAGATTTATGGTATAAATAATTGTAGTATATGTATTCTATTCAAATTTTATTGTAATTTTTACTAAATAAAATGTAAGTTTTGTAAGTACTTATCTCTTGTAGAAAGCAAAATGTTATATGAATATAGAAATTATTAAATATTTGCATGACAGATTTTGTTTATCTGTTTTAATAGAGCTTTAAGTATTATTAGTGGAATTTTAAGATTATATGTTTTATATTTGGTATGTATTTGTTTTTTATTTTAAGAAAAAATGTAGCATACTACTTGTCAGCTACCTATTTTTTAAAAAATTTTTTAATCATCTACCCCTTCTTTATAGTTTTTAAGTATAATTTAGATTTTCTATGTATTTTTGTATTTAAAGATCTCATAAATTTATACTAACATTTTATAAACTTCATAGTACTTACTATTTATAACTGCTTGCTTTGCTTGGCGTTACTTATCTTGTGATATTATCAGAAAAACTAAAATAGAAAAACAGATCTTATAAAGATCAAAGAGGTGAACATATACAAACGCCCTCATATTGAACTGATATAGATGAGATGAATGATTTTTTTAAATGAGCTGTTACTTACATATGAGCAAATACAAATTAATTGATGTAGGAATCGTTAAAGGTAAAAATTAAAAGAACTATTAATTTACAACCTGGACAAACTTGTATCCCAAAGCCCTTAAACTTGATCTGAAAGCCCCAGGACGTTGAATTAGAAACAATCCAGACGGTAAAAATGAGATTGCCCCCTGTTTGATATTCATATTGAGATTAGATTGATAGATACTGATCAAGGAGGAGAAAGGCTCTTTTCACACTACAAATATTCCACTCATCTTATATAAATTTTTTTTACTTTTAACTCATTGAAAGAGTTCTAAATTCTACCTGTAATATAATAAATATATTTTTGTTCCTTTGTAGTCTCCAACAGTAGAATATAGAACTTTTTACAAAAAGTAGTTGCCAATTGTAGACCATATTGGACGTTAAAGCAATTAGCCATCTCAAAGAAGCCTTTCCTCCAAAAAGAGCACCACAAATTATATTATAATTTCTAAAAAACACCTCTGAGCAGACAAAAAGTTGAACATATGTATCCACTAAATGGGGAATCCAAGACTTGGTGCTCACTACAAGTGTCATGTACACATGACATCATAGTGGGGATCAACCCCAAAGATAAGGCTGGGCGCTTGGAGGCCCAAAAGGTGAAGCTA
>JAKSZP010017527.1:0-75105 GCA_022478985.1 Massospora cicadina
CCATGGGACGGACACTTCCAAAATCGACCCAACCAAGACAACACTTAGTAACAGGGAAGGCACCCCAGAGAAGCGATACTATCTCTTGTTGTCAGCGGGAACGCCTCTATGGGGAGGGGGAGGGAACGTGTGAAGGGGCCGTAGCCACAATTGAACACGTGTGGAGGAAAGGGTATGATTTGATGAACCAAACTGGGAACCAGGAGGAGACCAGCTGTCAGCGACGCGGTGGGAGGTAACCAAATATCCACGCCTGAAAGTGGTCAACCAAATGAGACCAGAATCTGTGGACAGCTTCTGGGAGGGTGGGGGTGGAGCCTGCGATGGCATCCAAGACAATCATGTGGATAGTCCACATGGCGATTGCAACCACCAGATCATGGAGGGAGGGTGGAAGGGGGGAGGCCATTGATAAAGCAAACATATCCCTTGAAAGACTGAAGGGATGTGTTTGATCCTGGACAAGCAGACGTTGAACTTCGCGCCATATCACTCTAGAGGTAGGACACTTCTTTATGCGGTGGAACAGCGTTCCATACTGGCCACAAACGATGCAGGATGAGTGTAAAGCGTTAGAGCTCTCAGCCATATGGTACACCCACCTCAGGTAGCGCCACACATGGGAACATATTTGTGGCTGCAACAGAGGATGGTGTATATTTCCAAATAGTCTTCTGAGTCTCAATGGAGTAAGGGATGTCCATCATGTCCAGGTAGTCCACCCTGGATAAGACATGGGGTCGTGTGGGGATCACGCCATCTTGGATGGGTAGCCCCGTACCTCCTGTGTGAACTGAGGAGAGGGGCGGCCTCTCTGGGCTGTGTATCCTCTAATACAAATTATCCACTCAGCGCTCCGCATGGAGAGGAGGATTCGTTTTTAGTGGGTTTTAGTCCCATGAGGACCTGTGGCCGATGGGTGTGAAGCCAGGTATTTCATCAAGGAGTGAGGGTTTTATGGATTGTTAAGGCCCAAGGCGCGCGAGAAGTTGGAGCGGGCCGCGCGAGACCAGTGTTGGAGGGGAGTGTAGGGGCAGTGACTGCCGCAATCCAGGTGCCCAGGATCTTGGCAGCATGGGCTTTGAAGTCAAGCAGGCCCATGCCACCATGATGATGAGGGCCAAACATGACCTCTAGCCATACTGGTGGTGGGCGGTCTGACCAAAGCCATCCTTGCAGAAGGGCATATAAGGATTTGAAGAAGCTTGGGGAGAAGGGGAAGGCGTGGGCTATAAACCAGACTTTGGAGAGGAGCATAGAGTTGGCTAAAACGACACTGCCAGTAAGGGAAGTAAGGTTGGCTCTGAGGGAGGCGATGCGCTTCATCACGTTGTCCAGAATACGGCACTCCACTGCTGATGCGTACCCGCCTGCCTCCACCCACACGCCTAGATGGCAGACTGGCCCTATGGTAGGGCGTGGCACAAAGGGGAGCACCAGTGGGGCGGTGTGGGGTGAGCTGGGAGGGCGAGCACGTGTGTGAGCAGATGGGCTGGGCCGGGGTGGGCTCTGGTCGCTGGGGCCAGCAGGTTTGATATTGACCAAGGAGGATAATTTCAGTTTTGGAGGCGTTCAGTGCAGCATTACTTACCCAGGAATACTGCAGGATGAGAGCTTCAAGTGCGCGTGCATCTTTATTATTAGACACCCCAACCACACAGTCATCTGCAAACGCCATCATCTTGACTGGGTCTTGGCCTGGAACATGGACCCCAGTGAGTTGGGCATTCACGTTTCGAAATATTGGGTCAAGGCTGAAGTTGTACAAGAGTGGGCTAAGGGGGTCTCCTTGTCATAAGCCCCTTTGAGGGCGGACTACTTCCATTAGGAAGCCAGGGCCACGCACTGCCATTGTTGCGGATTCCGTGAGCAGCATTACCCAGTTGATGAAGCGAGGGGGTAAGCGGAATTGATGGAGGCAGGCCCTGAGGTATTCCCAGTTTACTTTATCAAAGGCCTTCTGTTGGTCCAAGAATGCAAGTGCCCCAGAGGCTGTGGACTGGCATACGTTAGCCACAGAGTGTATGTTGTCCCAAATCGACCTTCTGGGTATGAAACTGAATTGTTCTGGGGAGATGGTAGCAGATGCTACAATCCCTAAACGGTTAGCCATGATTTTTGTAAAATTTTTGTATCCGTGTTAGTCAAAGAAATGGGGCGCCAGTTGGTTAAGTCTAGCTTGTCCCCTTTCTTGAAGAGTGTGACGGTGAAGGCCTCTTGTCCTCCTGGTAGGAGGCGCGTTTCCAAAAGGCTCTGGTTAAGTGAGGCCAACAGTAGTGGGGATATATATTTGAAGTACTTTTATAGAATTCATATGGTATGCCATCTGGGTCTGGGCATTTCCGATTTTGGTGCACCGCGGATGGCTGTCCATAGTTCATTTGGAGTAATCAAATTCATTATTTCTGGGTATCGAGAAATGGTGTGAATGTGGGTTTGGTCAAAAATTCCGCCACTTCAGCCAACTGAATTGGATTGGATTGGTATAACTTGGAGTAATACTTTTGTATTTTAATTGCCACTTCAGCTGGCATATCTGCAACGGAATCATCCGATCTTCACACCTGTGTGCAGGCCATGCTCTGGTGTGGTGCAAAATTTTTTTTAAAAAAATATGCGATGCACTTGTCGCCTTTTGTGATGCGTTTGGCCCTGTACTGAACACAAACCCAATGCTTGTGTTGCCTTTCAAGCGCGTTAAAGTGGGCGGCTGCCTCCACCCACTTCTGACCCTATGCAGAGCTGTATCCTGTAGCTGGGATGTTGGATTCCAGGTGTGCCAGCTCTGCCAGAGCGCGCGAAATGACAGCTGATGTGGCTCATGAGCATCAGGAGGAGATGTGGTGAGAGTGGCGGATGGTATCCTCTTTGAAGGCTGACCATGTGGAGATTGGGTTCGCGCAAAACGGTGTAACAAACTCTTTTGCCAAAGTTGCTGATTCCACCCAAGTGGAAAATCCTGGCAATGCAAGTTTGGGAGGGCGGAGTTTGCACCAATGTGGGGCCTTAGCCACTGTGACAGGTAGGTGGTAGGTTATTGAGACCAGCTGATGGTCAGAGAATTCAATTTTTGTTGTTTGGAAGTGGAAAATGTAAGGTTGGAATTTAACTGGCATGAGGATAAGGTCGATGCGGGTCATGGACCTTAATTGACCGTTGTGGACGTGGGGGCGCATCATGTTTTTGAGCAGCGGGGCTTGTCGCAGCAGTGCATCCATTAACCCAAGGGTGGCCTATAGAATGCGAAGTTCTACATAACCCTGGGGCATGGGAGGAGGAAGGCCAATGGTCTGTGGGTGTGTTTAGCCAACAGTTCATGTCACTGACTATGAAAGGGTCTGGGGGTAATGAGAGGGATTTGACCAACAAGAAAAATTCCCAATGCTATTGTGCACAGGTTGGGGCATAGATTTTGATAGCATGTGCCACATCAGCCCACGAGAAAGTGACAATGAGGACTCGTCCATTGAGGAAATATTCTGACAATAAAAATCTTAAAAAATTGTTTTCTAAACTAGCACCCCACAGTGCTCTGACCAAAAGGATAGGGATGGGAGGAGCATGGTTTTCCAAGCATCCTCGGAACCTTGCAGACAGTGGGACTCCTGGATGGGCAGGATATCCATGGGTAAGTTTTTTTTAAAAACTCAGTTTCCTAGCCCGGGACAGCGAGGCCTTGAGTCCAGCAATATTCAATGTCCCTAAAGTGAAGGTTTTCCCCTTCACACATTAGGTGCGAGGGGGTGGGCACCCGGGCCCACTAGCCTCCTCTAGATCCCCACAGGCCTTCACGGCAGCGCAGGTGTTTGCAGCAACGCTATTGGTAGTCTTGTTAATTTTGGTAGAAAGGTTCGCGTTGGCTTTTGCCTTCACTTTTGTTCCCTAACGTCAAACGAATTTTTTGTGGTGCAGATGAGTTTGGTGCACCAATGATAAGGTCAAAATTTTTTTTCAGGTAGATTGACCCCAAGTCAGTTTCAAACGAAGCTTGGTTGCAAAGATTGGGTGAGATCAAGTCACCCAACGGATCCTCAGATTGGGTGGCCTAATTGGTATGGGCTTCCCAATCTGATTAGTTGAGGGATTCCCGAGTTGCTTCCGCCATGAAGGTTTCAATGTCCTCCTGGCATAGGGAGTGTGGGATAGCAGTGGTGACTTTGGCCGCTTCCTTGGCCATGGCCCTGCAGGCCTGCTTGGCCTTCTTCCACTCTTTGGGGGAAATAGGTTTTACCAGTAGGTAGCAGCCTTGTGCTCCTCACGGGAAAGCCTCTTTGGTGCTTGTGGTTGGTTTGTAGTGCGCCTCTCCGCTGGCCATGGCCGCCGAGGGGTGCTCTTGGAATGTGATGCCCTCCTTGGTGGGGCATGCATGTGCCTTATGGCCAAACGCATCACAGTGGGTGCAGATGGGGGTGTGCTGTCCACAGTTATCCAGAAAGGGTGGGTGGTATGCCATTCAATATTGATATATATGGAGTGCGGGATCTGGGTTAGGTCCTTTGCAATCTCCTCAGTTGGGGTCAGAACTATGATAACTTTGCCAGTGAACAGGTGTGGCATCAGCGTAAAGCGTTGCATTTCAAAAGATTGTATTTCGCCGTAGATGGCGAGACCATCTTTCAGGTGCTGCTCCAAAATGGCACGTTATACCATAGTAGGCAAAAAGTCAAACGTGAGGAAAATTTGGCTGGATTTTGTCCAACTGGTGCGTTTGGTTTTGATGACCCTTTGCCCTTCAGGGAAGTTTAACACTACATGCACCGCAGCAGCTTCATCTGCTGCCTCCTTGTTTTGAAACTGAGGTCCAGCCAACCGTGTGACATGGAGTGAGGTGTGATGTACACCTCAGTCAGGAAAAAGTGTGCACATCCCACAAAATTTTTCCCATAAAGCTGTTTGTTGGATGACCAGAAACACACGGACTCCATATTCCACCGACAAGAGTGGTTTGGAGTGCAGCATGTTGATGTACTGGTTGCATCGTGCTTGCCAAGTGAGGATTTCTGGGGAAATAGTGACCACTGGTTTTTTATTTTTTTTATTATGCCAGTTTCTCCGGGGCGTTGACAAATGTTTGAGGCCGCGGGCCTACCACCAGCTCCTCTTACCTTACTTGCCCAACTGCTCCCTGACATGGGTGCAGACTAATCCCCACTGTGAGATTATCAAACTAGAATCAGACTTGAATTGAATAAGTTGCAAAAGTGATTGCAACGAGAGAGAAGAGTCAGAGATGAGGATTGATACTGACATCAATTATAATATTAGTAAATTGAATATGTTAATTTGAAACTTACCATAACATTCATTGAATAATACACTTATCTTAGTAGATACTAGTTTAATTGAAGGTCAATTGAAACAACAATGTCAACTTTATATTAGATTTGAAACTAGCATTTGATCTTATGATGGGACTATAATTCGTTTTAATGTCTAATAGCAATTCCCATCTTAATCTAACACCCCACATGTCCATTTATAAAACCCAGCAACCTGATAATAGTACAGGTGCAGGTTTATTAGTTAACTTTCATATTTAAAAGCTTTTCTCATCATAGTGACCCCTTTTATTTTATTTCTGAAGTAAATTTTCTTTTAATATTATAATATAAGGCTAAGGAGGGACTGGTGGGATCAATAAAGGACACATAATTCAAGTTAGTTGATTATAATATATTATATGCTTTATCTGCTGGGGGTGACTTATTATAAGAAAACCCATAGCGGATTTAGGCATTAAATTCAATATTGTAACTATTGTTAGTTTTAACTTCTTATGGAATGTTAACTAATTCACCAGGATTTGAGTCTGTTGGATTACTGATGTATCATCTGGGAGGACCCCTGACAATGTTTACAAGTGGTTTAATTTAATGCTTTTTATAAGTATTAAATTATCTAGTAAAAATAATCAGAGTTTGTCGCTGATTAATAAAGGTTATTGGCAGTTGCTGAGCGCTGACAATTCTGTAGTTGTCAGCAACTTGTATGTTATCCTAATAGGCAATGCAACCTGCTGTTAATGTGTAAAAGTTCCTATTACATAAGAAGGTTGCAAAATTAATAAGGATAATACGCTGGGGATGAGTGAAGGCGTTGGGACACGCTCCTAAGATAGATTGTCCCAGGAGGAATTGTGTTCTAACTAGCAGTGGAATCTGACTAGATGGATGAAGTAATCATTGTTTTAGATGACTATTAAGGGCTAAATTCATTAGAATAAATGTCGTTCTAATTGGGGCGCCAACAGAGGAGCTGGGCGCCGAATTCCCTATATTTTCCTTGAATTTCAAATATTAAAGCAGTAGTATACAGTTTAACTTGAATGAAAGTTAGATACTTTTCTCAATTTATATTTTGTGTGCTCTTGTGATTAGAATGGAAAAGATAGCTTTCTCATATCTAATTGTCATATGCAACTCTTGGGATTAGAGTTGAAGGAATAGGGTTTCCTTGTTTAAATGGTTCTCTAGTACTCAATAGGAAGAGTGACAGGGATAAGTTTCCTTATTATCCAGAAGTACCTTTAAGTATAGAATGTAGAGCGTTAACACCTGTATAGCTTTGAAGACATACTCAAATTAATTGAAAAAGTAACTTGTATTATAATCTTAATAATATTATCGATTCATACATTTTATCATATGAACAATCTATTCAATACACAACTTAAACCTGTGCAGTAAACCTGCAAAGCTTACTGAGGCCTACCATACTAACTCAAGCTGTGCTAAGTCTATTGGATATGAGGTTATCTGAGGGGCCTCCAAGGAATCTAGATTACAGATTCATACAAGAGACTGTTGACCACTTTTCACATTACAATAAAACCGAATCCCACATTCCAATAACAACTATCCATACAAGAAGGTGCAGTGATGCCATGCTGTTTGTGGGTTTCATTTAGGTGATGAGGCATCCAAGTATGGAGCTTAGTCTTCTCTTAGCACGTTTTTGTCATAACAATAATTCTCCACATCATTTTATCACATAATTTTAGCCAATTTTTACTTCTAATTCTGCCACAACCCGCTTTTTTCAACTACTTTGAGAGTTCCTATAATAAGCTGAGAAAGTTTAGGGCCTTTCCTCACCCTCTTTAGGCATCTCCTGAAAATATTTATTCCTGGTAAGATGAAACAATTTGTGACATCATCTCTACTTTTGGGATGGGTACCGCATCACACAATGGGATGGCTGCAAGAGAATATTTTTTAAGTTTGGAAGCTTTATGGGTGCAGGGGTATAAAACTTTGACAAGGGGCCGAATACCTCAAGGAACTGGTAAAGTCCTTGATCATTCCAAGCATTTAACGAAGTCATGGCCCACCACCAAACTATACAAGTCTCCTCAAAACCCTTTAGGATACCAGGAACTGTAGCTGTCGCTGATACAGTTAGGATGCTAATATGGCATTAAAATCATATTCTGACTCACTATTCACAATCATGGGGTCAGATGCATTGAAACAGAAAATTAGGTAAGGAGCAAAAGTTGTCTACGTAGAACATGGCAAACAATTATAAAGGATGAGAATCAATATGGTATGCAGCTTACCCTACTTTCCACACAATCTTAAGGGGACTAATTTCATTATACTTAGATTTCCACATGGATGTTCAGGTGGAGATTCTTGGAGTTCACAATCACTAAAGCCCTTAATTTGAACTTAAGCCTGCAGCGGCATTTTCAATAAGTATATACCTCATATATCCTCATAGGGTCACACAAGATATTTCTTTACCTTCTAATGGAAATAAAAAAACCTTAGCCCATTCAATTGCCGCCATCACCTACGTATCCTTCTGGGACCCTAAGTTAAAGATAAAGTTGTATCCCATAGCTAACAAAGCATGATGACACTCCTGTTGATACGTGGGACAGATATTGATATAGACTTGGACAGGGGGAGACATGACATTAAAAGATCCTACGCAGCATTTATCCACAGTATGGAAAAACTGAACCAAATCTCAGTTCGCCCTCTCTGACTGGCCATCTGAATGGTGGTGAAAAAAGTGGTATAACAAGAATAAATGTAGATAAGAAGGAGAAAGGCTTCCCAGAACTGGGAAGTAAATGGGGGCTACTGTCACTTATAATCTCTTTTGAAATCCCATGAAAGCAAAGATCTTTTATACAAACAGTTGGGTGATTTTAACTGAAGTGATGGTGGTATGGTATGAGATAAAATGACTCATCTTAATGAAGTGATCTACCATGACTATAAATGGCTCAAACCTGTGAGATGGACAAATCAACTACTAAATACACAGAGATATAATTACAAATCCTTATGCATCCTGAAGGGATAAAAGATGGCTGGCCGGTTTCTGATAACTAGCCTTAAACTAAAAGCTTATGAAATTAGCCTTATGGTAACGCGCATAACAGATGGCAAGCCCTTATAGATATTAGGATGGCAGATCAGATCCACCATCACTTTTAAGGGTAGTCTTCTTTAGGAGTATTGTAATGCTGTCATGATTTAAGGGACTTTCAACTCAGACAATATAGTGATAATATTAAATCCAAGATACTCAATTCAAATCTTAGTTCAATAAAAACCAACAGTCAATTTGATTAAGACTTAAAAAACAGTAAGGGAACAAGTGAGTTTGCCAAGAGTGCTTTGCAGCCTTAGCAAAGTTCTTTTCAGCACAATCAATGAAAGAGCCTGTCTTTATTTATTCTCAGTACAAATTATGCATATAATGTCATGTTCACATGACTTTATTAAGAGAACCAACTTCCTAGATAAGGTTGGACATCAGGAGTCCAAAAAGGTCAAATTTCAGGACCTTCCTGACCTCAAGCACACCGTGGAACAACGCTGGGTGTAGGCTAAATATGCTCAGGCTGGTCCAAGGGAAGTGAAAAATCCCAGCCCTGGGTAATGGCGTTGGCATTAAAATGGAAATCTTACCTTCTTAATCCTGATGGTTTAGTTAAATTTTTTGGCAAAAAGGGTTTTGAAACCTATTCAATTTTCAAAAATTTTCAGCCTGGGTCAGCCTTGTTTTTAGATGATAACCTGAGTTTGGTCGATCACTAGTTTCAGTACCTTGCCCAATAAAAGCGTTCACTTATGGGACCATCTAGTACTAAAAAAAGCGTTCACTTAATGGTGCACCTGGGCTTAGCACCACTCCTTCAATTAATGATTCACCAAATTTGTTACTTTATATATGCTTGAGAACAAACTTTCTTGTTAATCATCTTCCCTTTAATAAATCCCCCATTTATTTAAAGTTTTATAAATTGTTACTATTGTGAATCTGCGCGTGGACCTCCTAGAGGAGGTCCTTAACAACTTTGGCCATCTTATCATCCTTAAATTTCTCAAAGATCAAGTACATCGTTGGGCCCCTTAGGTCTCTCCAAACTAAGGGACCAAAACCCACCAGCACTGATCTCAGCTTGGATATGGGCTTCCCTGTGGGGCCCACCCAAGTGTTTCTGCTCATCAGCTTCCAACTAATCTACACCACGCTCTACTCCCTTGCACAGGGTTTCTTTGGCTCTGGCGCCCTTCGCAGTGCCCTTTTTACTATATTTATGATGACAAGTTTCCTGGATTTGTGGCTTTGCACTGTGCACCACCTCGCTGGGTCTTGGAGAGGTATAGTTACTCTCTTGACATTAGATGACCAACCACTTTTTTATGTGCATGAAAGTTTTTCATGTGGGAATTTCACAAAGTTTAAATTGGGTTTGACAGCTGTTAGTCACAGCTGCAGTTAGGCTCACCTCAATTTTCCTATTTTGCTATTGGTTGGAGTATCTTGGCATTATATTTGCTACCTCTGACTGGAAAGTAACCACCCTTCTTAATCAGATATGGTGGATATAGATGCCTCACGATCTGAGATCCATGATTCCTGAATTTCCCACCGAAAATCAAGAAAATTGATTTAATTAAAATAGTTTTTCTCAGCACCACGTTCAGATGGTACAGGAAGGATCATTGACGATGGTCCTGGTGGTGATGGCCTTGGATAACGGTGCACAACCCACGCCAAAAAGAGTATATGTCATTTTTGGCCCAAAACACGTTTTTACGTTGATTCCTTATATCAAACTGAGCCCAATATCTTTTCTTATATCTCAGATATGAAACCCATTCAGTATACAAAATTACCCCAGAGAACCCACGCTTGACCACGACCATGATCCGCAGAACACATGAGGTGAAGAAGGAGTTACTTATTTAATATAAAAATGTTTAATCAGTTGCTAAAGATATGATGGGATATTTGACATCTTTAGTAAGAGTGGCCAACTATCCCTCTCTATTCTTTGATGTAGATTTGTACCCTTGAGGCATGCTTGTGCCTGAAGAAAAATTTTATGTTGAAGTGTTGGCGTTTTCTGCTATAAATAAAGACCATTCTGGATTTTTTATTGAATGCTACCTTTTCATTACTAATAGGAAAAATCAGCACAATTATTTTGGTGGATACATGAGCCTCTGAGAATTTTATTAATCAAGGCCTAGCTGACTACCTTGAGCTGAATTACTTTCCAAGTGGCATGGTTAGAGGAGGGGCTTCACAAGGTACTCCCACTCTGAAAATATGGGTTAGGGGATTATCAAGTTGGCAAATATCATTTGTCTGACCACTTCCAAGCTATCAAAAACCTTTGTACCCCATCATTTTGGGTGTAGAGTTGTGGCGAAAGTTTGACGTCAGAACCAAATTGAAAGACAATACCTTATCTTTAATTTTGAAAAATGATTTGATTTAGTTGTCCCTTTGGCAGAAGCAAACTTTCAGGGTGATTTTCCCCACTGGCCCAGTATCCACACACTCAGTCTTGCTCCATTGCTGAAGCCCTTTTAGAGGTTCCATTACCTTCCTGTTTGGAGGGGTTGTAATCTTTGTTTAATGCGGCTTCAGCCAATGTACTAACAGCTCATTCAGAGTTTGATTTTGAGTTCAAGCTCACCATTGATCTGGTGTATATAGTTTCCCCGATTTACCTTTTACTGTGCGGGGGAGCGGCCTTGGATGTGTAAACTAAGGAGCTTTTAGACAAAGGCGCGATTTTTCAGCAAACCTCCCCTGTTTGTTCCCCACTTTCTTTGTGGATAAAGCTGATGGTACCTTTAGCCCATGCATAGATTATGGGAATCTCAATAACGTCACTTTAACAGACTTGTATCCCATCCCACTGGACTCACAGATTGCACTCTATGTGGAGAAGGAGAGAGTCTTCCCCAAACTAGAATATTTAAACGCGTTCAATAAGATCTGTATCAGGATGGGCCAGGAGTGGCTAACCACATTACATACCAGAAAAAGAATTTTCCAATTTCAGGTTGTGACCTTTTGGAATCAAAAATTCTGGATATTTTTCAACGCCATATTGATGCAACTTTGGGGACCTGCTGTGGTATGCGCGGTAGCCTACATGGATTATATCCTGGTGTTTTACCCTGACAATGAGTCCCAAGAAGTACACCTTCAGCAGATGGTGGAGCGTTTAAGGCAGCTTACCTTACGTTTAAAATTAGTAAATATGAATTCTTATAGCCCCAGGTCACCTTCCTGGGCAACGTCTTGTTTGAACAAGTGCACCTGATAACTCCAGACAAGGAGAAGTCGATTCATGAATTACCCACCCCAACTTTAGTTTAGTAATTGGGGAGTTTTTGGGGACATGTACGTTCCTTATGAAATTAACACCAAATCTTTCTGAAGTAGTGGCGCCCTTGTATAAGGCTAGTGGAGCAAAAGTATTTCTTTGGCTCTCAACTTTGCATGATGTTTTCCAAGTGGTAAAGTGTACTTTGCTGACCACGTCCATTATTCGCCATGTTAACCCCAATAAAGAGTTCATTGTGGCTTCTGATGCCTCCAACTTTGCCATAGCGGCAGCTCTATTACAAGTAGGCGTTGATGTTCTAGAGCATCTGGTAAGATATTTTTCTAGGAAGATGTCTTTTCCTGAGTTAAACTATGCCTTATATGATAAAGAGTTATTAGCAGTGGTTGAGGCACAGACTTATTGGCGTCATCATTTGCATGGCTAATCCCAAAACTTCCATGTATGTACAGACCACCGTGCCTTGATGTACTACCGCGCACCTCATGTCTTGATCCCACGGCAAGCCCGCTGGCATGAGACCCTAGCTCAGTATGCGTTTTCTTATGAGTTTATTAAGGGCAAGGAGAATGGTTTAGCAGATGCTTTGAGCAGCAACCCTGCACTAGATCCCAATCCTAAGGAGGTAGAGGTGCATAATGTCATTTAATGATTACGCTAAGTTAAAATTGTGTCTCAACTTCCCTTTCCCTCAGCCCACGGGCCAGTGCTTTCTCCACTAGAAATGCGGAGAAATATGGTATGTTCATAAAGTTAGTCCTTTCAAAGCCTTTGTCAGCTGAAAAATAATATGGTCCTTGCTAATAGAGTATTGATTCAGGAGAATATTAACAGAAGTTATCACTTGAAAGATGAGATGGTGTGGTTTCAGGGGCGCCTATGGGTTTTAATACAGGACCCCTTCACCTGGAGATCTTCTGGGACCTTCATGATGGAATCACTGTTAGTCATCCTGGGAAGGCGAAGACTTGGAGCTAGTTCTCCACACTTACAATTGGAAGGGGTTAGCCACACAGGTGGGCAGGTATTGTAAAAAGCGCCTGATCTGCAACCAGATGAAACTGAATCTCCAGCCAATAGTGGGGTTGTTGGTTCTAGTTCAAAATGCTGGGCCTTGGACTTCTTTATTGAGGGATTTTATTGTGGAATTGCTTGTGTCTGATAGCTACAATGCCATCATGGTAGTGGTGGACCATTTTATAAACTTCCCCACTCTATTCCTTGCAGAACCACAGTAACCGCGGCTGAGATGGCTAGGCTCTTTGTCACACATGTGTTTGCTCTTCATGGGTTCCCCTAAGAAATTAGTGATCGTGAAAACCAGTTTACCTCCATCTTTTGAGAAGTGTTGTGTAAGGCTCTTCAGATCCGCCACTGCGTTTAACTGCCTATCACCCCAATCAGATGGGCAGACTGAACGAGTGAACCAGTGCTTAGAACAGTAGTTGCGGTGTTACACTGCTGCAGATCATTCAGAATGGGTTTCCCATCTCACTTAGGCTCAATTAGCTATAGCAACGCCCAACATGCTTTAATTAGTTGTTCCCTAATTTTTATCAACTATGGCCTCAATCCCGCCTTTAACATGGAGCCCAGTTGTGGATCCAAGGTGGAAGCGGTGGTGGAATTTGCAAAATGATAAAGAAAGTACTCAGGGGTGAGCATAGATTTAGATGTGGCTATGCAGGGTTACAAGGATAACACTGATGATAAGAGACGAGTTACCAGCGTACAAGGAAGGAGATCTCATGATGCTGAATGCTAAAAAAATCCTAATCAAGCAACCATGCAAAAAATTTGGGACTAAAGAGGATAGGGCCTTACCACATTGTCAGAAAGGTGGGTGAAGCCTCATACCTGTTGGATCTCCCCCTTATTCTGAGACTTTTCAGTGTTCCATTTAAGCAAGATTACGTTGTTCGAGGGCCTAACCAGAGACTACTGAGGCTAGTCGTGGATGGGGCGCCAGAGTGGAAAGTGTAGGAGATTGTAGCCTCTCGTCATGTAAGAAGAAAACTTGAGTATCTCATAACTTAAAAGGGATTTGATGCAGCGGTGAACAGTTGGGTCCCAGCGCATGACCGCGCCCATGTCTAAGATCTAATTGAATCTTTCCACCAGCGTTTCCCGGAGGCCGCAGGATTGAAGTCCGTGCAAGTCATTGCTGACATGAATTTAGCTCCTTCCCACAAAAATTTTCTTTGGCGAATGCCCCTGGAGGGGGGTGGAGCTCAAAAAGGAGGAGAGGGTAATGTCATGTTCACATGACTTTATTAAGTGAACTAACTGCCTAGTCAAGGATGGACGTCAGAATTAAAAAAGGGTCAAACTTCAGGAATTTCCTGATTCCAAGCACACTGTGGACTAATGCTGGGTGCAGGAAAAACATGCCCAGGTCAGTCCAGGGGAAGTGCAAATTTCCCAGTCCTTGGCTATGACGTTGGCATTAAAATGGACATCTTACTTTTTTAATCCCAATGGTTCAAATTAGTTTATTGTTTAATGGGATTTCAAATCCCGGTCTATATTTAAAAATTCTACTTGAGTCAGCCTGTCTTCAATTAATAGCCTGAATTTGGTTGATTACTGATTACAGTACCCCTGCCTGATGGAAGCATGCACTTATTAATGCACCTGGGCTTAGCACCACCTCCAACAAACAATCATTAGCCAAATTAGTTTAAATACGTTTTCTCAAGACCAATCTTTCTTGTTGGTCATCTCCCCTTTAATAAATCCCCTTTTCATTTACAGTTTTTTTATTAATTTATGATTACTATTGCGAATCTGTGCATGGACCTTCTAGAAGAAGTCTTTAACAACTATGACCATCTTATCATCCTTAAAGTTTCTTAAAGATCAAGTACATCGTTGGGCCCCTTAGTTCCCTCGAAACTAAGGCACCAAAACCCTCCAGCACTGATCTCAGCTTGGATATGGGCTTCCCTGTGGGGGCCCACCCGAGTGTTTCTGCTTACCAGCTTCCAACTACTCTACACCATGCTCTAATCTCTTGCACAGGGTTTCTTTTGCTCTGGCGCCCTTCTCAGTGCCCTTTTTACTATATCCATGAATATTTTTTTTCCTGGTTTAGTGCCTGTGCGCCGTGCACCACCTCTCTGGGAAAGGGAGTGCTATAAACACTCTCTTGACATTAAAACACTGAGAGCCTTTAATTAACTAATATTATATAAATTTTTCCTTTTCTTTCCAGCTACTTTATTGCTACTTTATCCCAGGTAAAACAAATTACTAATAAAAATCAAAGTAATAACCTACCTCCTAATAAGATTTAAAATAAAACCCCCAGAGCTATCCTTAGTTTACAGCTTAATACCCTGCATAATTATTAGCCTCCTACCTAGGCGCATGAGAATTTGGTTCTCCCTTCCAAGTGTTTTGAGTTGTTTGTAAAAACATAAAATTTTTAATAGGAACTTTCTCTAATGAAGAAAACCTAAAAGAGACAAGTGTAATCCCATTTGATTGCAATAATTAAGTAAATTCTTACTTTTTTTAGCACTAGTTGTGCCCAACCCAAAAGGGTGGGCCACCCAGCATCTTTATTCGCAAATAGGCAAAACAAAGGGATTATCATAAATTAAAAATTCCTAATATAGATCCTAGGCTATCAGCCTAGGAAGTCATATCAGATGGCGAGGAGGCTTTGGGGAACTTTTGTCCAGCGCCCGCTTTAGCTGGAGGACCAGGGTGGATAGCATTGGGGTGGGAGCATCAGCGACATGAGGCATAAGGAGGTATAATTGGGGGTTTTCTTCGTTGATGAGATCAGCAGTGTCCCTTGCCTTAACTTATTGAGCAAGTTAATGCTCAGCAAAAGTGATGAGATAAGGTACAGAGTGTATGACTTGATGCTCTGTTAGGTTTCAGGATAATTGGGGTCAAAATGAGAAGTTTTTGCTGCATCAATGTAAGCATAGCTCGGACCAAAAGCAAGCTCCTCAATTTTGTACTTTGCATCTTCCTCAAAATCATGAGGAAAATTGGGGATAGGAATACCCTCAACAAGGGGCTCCATTGCCCCATGGAGTTGCTGGTGGAGGAGGGTGTTGGCCGGGGAAGCTGTAGCCATAACTGCCATATTGTTGATATTTTTATATATGGGAAACCCATTTTTTGGACAAAAATGGCGGGGACGTGATTCAGGAGGGTCAACAAAAACTCCTCCAAAGAAAAATCAGGTTTCACATGGCACGGCCATTGTCCTCACCAATCCATTTGAGAGCCTCAAATGGATTGGATTCGGCAAGTACTGGGCCAGCCACAGGAATTGGGGCTGTGGCCAGATCTGATTGGCCATGTGCTGTCACCATGGCAGCTCAGATGAGACTGGTTCATCCATTGACTCAGGATTCCATAATCCAGTCAAATTTTTAAAATTTTATTTTTTTTAATTTTGATTGGCTGCTTCTTTTGAAGCAAAGCCAGAATTCCCCAACGTTGTGGGTGGGAGGATTGAGCCCCATTAAAAAAATTGGGCGAGGCAGATGCCAGGGCATTGCCTGAGCCCTGAGCAGTAGATGTGGCGGAAGTGGAAACTTTGGGGCACTTGCTCTTTGAGTGGTCAAGCTTGAAGCACAAGGGGCAAATAATGAGGCCATTTTTAATGCGCGCCCAGAATGGGTGATCAGGGGCGGATCTGATCACAGTGCGGGGGGAATTGTGAGGTAAGAGTCATGATGAAATGGTCAGATAATTGCAAAGACGCGAGGCCATGCCAACCAATCTGCTGCATTAGGAACCATAAACTGCAACATGGGGTCTGTGCCATAAATGGCCAAACCCTATATAAGCTCATGGCAGAAGCATTCAGGGGAAAGGAAAGAGGGAAACCCAGCGAACTGGACCACCAAAGTGGCCTCATTTAGGATCTGGGTGCAAATGGTGGTGAGCTTCTTTTTTGTAAATCAATCGCAGCTTGGTTGCTGCCGCTGCATTGGCTTCCAAGTGGAAGCTGAGGTTGAAGTACCCTTTAAAGGGGCAGAAGTCAATAAAGCTGGTGGGTTTGAAAACTGCTGTGGCCATCTCGATGATTTCTACACTTGCATATATGAAAAGATTCCCATATTTGACCCAGAGGCCAAAATGCAAATTGCTCTGTGGGAGCACCAAAGGGCTCTAGAGCATCGCCTGAGAGCTTGCAAGGTGGTGGGCCAAGTCCTGAGGGGGACATAACGTTTAGTAACGTTGGGAGGGCTAGCAGAGCCATCCCAGGTGTGCTTTGGCGGTGGCTAAAAGATGTCAGATGGCGTCGCACCACCACCCCAAGCTGGGGCAGCAGGCGTCAATTGCATCAACATCAGTAAGTTTTGGCTTGATAAAGCGGTTTTTTTGTATTTTTTTTTAAAAAAATTCGAATTTAGCTTCAATTTGGGTATTGAAGTGAAAGTGAGTAGAAATCTTTTAAAGTGATTTAGTCCAACTAATAATTAATACAAAACAAGCGACTTTGTAATTACTGCTGTCAACCCCATATTATATCAAATAAGAGTGGGAGACCAGACTACTACCATCAGGCGCTTTGTTGATATTATTTAAATTCAATTAACCTTTCCAGAAGAATTCAAGGGTAGGATATTCCAGTGGTATAATATGGACCCTCTACCACTGCCTTCCCAAGTTTGATTCCAGTACAGGAACATTGGGTAGGGGACGACTATGACTGTGTTTACGTTGTGCATAAATGCCCCAAACCAAGATAGCGATTAGCAAGATGGTCCATAGAGTTCTTGGCTGACATACGCTGCACATGGAGGTTTTCTAGATTTGATCCTCCTTTCCCATTAATTTGAATCCCCTTCATCCTTCATCAGTGCAGTATCATCCCCAGGTCAGACCACCTCAAATTAAAATTAAAATTATTATTTCCAGAAGAACTCAAGATTCATCTATTTCCTCCTTCATTGAAGTTTTCTATCTCTCTTCAGCTTATCCTCAAATGAAGTAAATGTAACAGATCAATACTTACGCCATCTTATACTTTTCTCTCTCGTTGCAATCACTTTTGCAACCCATTCAATTCAAGTCTGAATCTAGTTTGATAATCTCACAGAGGAGATTAGTCTACGCCCATGTCAGGGAGCAGTTGGGCAAGTAAGGTACGAGGAGCAGGTGGGAGGCCTGCAGCCTCAAACGTTCAAAAACGCCCCGGAGAAACTGGCAGAATAGAAAAAAATAAAAAACCAGTGGTCACTATTTCCCCAGAAATCCTCACTTGGCATGCATGATGCAACCAGTACATCAATACGCTGCACTCCCAGCCACTTTTGTTGGTGGAATATGGAGTCCGCGTGTTTCTGGACAATTAACAAACAGCTTTATGGGAAAAATTTTGTGGGGATGTGCACACTTTTTTCCCAACTGTGGTGTACATCGCACATCACTCCATGTCATGCAGTTGGCTGGACCTAGGTTTTGAAAACAAAGAGGCAGCAGATGAGGCTGCTGCGGTGCACGTAGTGATTGACTTCCCCAAAGGGCAATAGGTTGGTGAAACAAAATGCACTAGATGGACAAAATCCAACCAAATTTTCCTCACGTTTGACTTTTTGCCTACTATGGTATAACGTGCCATTTTGGAGCAGCACCTGAAAGATGGTCTCGCCATCTACGGCGAAATACAATCTTTTGAAATGCAACGCTTTACGCTGATGCCACACCTGTTCACTGGCAAAGTTATCATAGTTCTGACCCCAACTGAGGAGATTGCAAAGGACCTAACCCAGATCCCGCACTCCACATATATCAATATTGAATGGCATACCACCCACCCTTTCTGGATAACTGTGGACAGCACACCCCCCATCTGCATCCACTGTGATGCGTTTGGCCATAAGGCACATGCATGCCCCACCAAGGAGGGCATCACATTCCAAGAGCACCCCTCGGCGGCCATGGCCAGCGGAGAGGCGCACTACAAACCAACCACAAGCACCAAAGAGGCTTTCCCGTGGGGAGCACAAGGCTGCTACCTACTGGTAAAACTATTTCCCCCAAAGAGTGGAAGAAGGCCAAGAAGGCCTGCAGGGCCATGGCCAAGGAAGCGGCCAAAGTCACCACTGCTATCCCACACTCCCAATGCCAGGAGGACATTGAAACCTTCATGGCGGAAGCAACTCGGGAATCCATCAACCAATGAGATTGGGAAGGCATTGCCGATTGGGCCACCCAATCTGAGGATCTGATGGGGGACCCAATCTCACCCAATCATTGCAACCAAGCTTCGTTTGAAACTGACTTGGGGCCCATCCTACCTGAAAATTTTTTTGACCTTATCATTGGTGCACTGAACTCATCTGCACCACAAAAAATTTGTCCGACGTCAGGGAAACAAAAATTGAAGGCAAAAGCTAACGCAAACCTTTCTGCTAAAATCAACAAAACTACTTATAGCGTTGCTGCAAACACCCACGCTGCTATGAAGGCCCATGGGGATCTAGAGGAGGCTAGTGGGCCCTGGTGCCCACTCCCTCACATCTAAGTTGTGAAGGGGGAAACCTTCACTTTAGGGAAATTGAATATCGCCGGACTCAAGGCCTCAGTGTCCCAGGCTAGGAAACTGAGTTTTTACAACAAAATTTACCCGTGGATATACTGGCCATCCAGGAGTCCTACTGTCCACGAGGTTCTGAGGAGGCTTGGAAAACAATGCTCCTCCCATCCCTATCCTTTTGGTCAAAGCACTGTGGAATGCTAATTCAGAAAAATATTTCAAATTTTCATCATCAGAAACCTTCCTCAATGGCTGAGTCCTCATTGTCACTTTCTCGTGGGCCAACGTGGTACATGCTATTGTCAACATCTATGCCCCAAACGGTGCACGAGAGCGTCAGGAATTTTTCTCATTGGTCAAATCCCTCCCACTACCCCCAGACCCTTTCATAGTTGGCGACATGAACTGTTGGCTAAACACTCCAACGGACTGGAGGCCTTCCTCCTCCCATGCCCTCCAGGGCTACGTTGAACTTCGCGTTCTAAAGGCCACCCTTGAGTCAATGGATGCACTGCTGTGGCAAGCCCTGGTGCCCGAGAACATGACGCGCCCCCACATCCACAACAGCCAATTAAGATCCATGTCCCACATCGACCTTATTCTTATGCTGGCGAAATTCCAACCCCACATATCCCACTTTAAAAGAAAAAAATGGAATTCTCTGACCATTGACTGGTCTCGATAACCTACCACCTACCTATCACAGCTGCTAAGGCCCCACATTGGTGCAAAATCCGCCCCCCAAGCTTGCATCACCAGGATTTTCCACATGGGCGGAATTAGTAACTTTAGCAAAAGAGTTTGTTACACCGTTTTGCGCGAACCCCATCTCCACATGGTCAGCCTTCAAAGAGGATACCATCTGCCACTCTCGCCACCTCTCCTCCAGACGCCCACGAGCCACATTTGGCTGTCATTTCGCGCGCTCTGGCAGAGCTGGCACACCTGGAATCCAACATCCCAGCTACAGGATACAGCTCTGCATAGGGTCAGAAGTGGGTGGAGGCAGCCGCCCACTTTAACGCGCTTGAAAGGAAACACAAGCATTGGGTTTGTGTTCAGTACAGGGCCAAACGCATCACAAAAGGCGACAAGTGCATCGCATATTTTTTTAAAAAAATTTTGCACCACACCAGAGCATGGCCTGCACACAGGTGTGAAGATCGGATGATTCCGTTGCAGATATGCCAGCTGAAGTGGCAATCAAAATACAAAAGTATTACTCCAAGTTATACCAATCCAATCCAATTCAGTTGGCTGAAGTGGCGGAATTTTTTTGACCAAACCCACATTCACACCATTTCTCGATACCCAGAAATAATGAATTTGATTACTCCAAATGAACTATGGACAGCCATCCGCGGTGCACCAAAATCGGAAATGCCCAGACCCAGATGGCATACCATATGAATTCTATAAAAAGTACTTCAAATATATATCCCCACTACTGTTGGCCTCACTTAACCAGAGCCTTTTGGAAACGCGCCTCCTACCAGGAGGACAAGAGGCCTTCACCGTCACACTCTTCAAGAAAGGGGACAAGCTAGACTTAACCAACTGGCGCCCCATTTCTTTGACTAACACGGATACAAAAAATTTTACAAAAATCATGGCTAACCGTTTAGGGATTGTAGCATCTGCTACCATCTCCCCAGAACAATTCAGTTTCATACCCAGAAGGTCGATTTGGGACAACATACACTCTGTGGCTAACGTATGCCAGTCCACAGCCTCTGGGGCACTTGCATTCTTGGACCAACAGAAGGCCTTTGATAAAGTAAACTGGGAATACCTCAGGGCCTGCCTCCATCAATTCCGCTTACCCCCTCGCTTCATCAACTGGGTAATGCTGCTCACGGAATCTGCAACAATGGCAGTGCGTGGCCCTGGCTTCCTAATGGAAGTAGTCCGCCCTCAAAGGGGCTTATGACAAGGAGACCCCCTTAGCCCACTCTTGTACAACTTCAGCCTTGACCCAATATTTCGAAACGTGAATGCCCAACTCACTGGGGTCCATGTTCCAGGCCAAGACCCAGTCAAGATGATGGCGTTTGCAGATGACTGTGTGGTTGGGGTGTCTAATAATAAAGATGCACGCGCACTTGAAGCTCTCATCCTGCAGTATTCCTGGGTAAGTAATGCTGCACTGAACGCCTCCAAAACTGAAATTATCCTCCTTGGTCAATATCAAACCTGCTGGCCCCAGCGACCAGAGCCCACCCCGGCCCAGCCCATCTGCTCACACACGTGCTCGCCCTCCCAGCTCACCCCACACCGCCCCACTGGTGCTCCCCTTTGTGCCACGCCCTACCATAGGGCCAGTCTGCCATCTAGGCGTGTGGGTGGAGGCAGGCGGGTACGCATCAGCAGTAATGGAGTGCCGTATTCTGGACAACGTGATGAAGCGCATCGCCTCCCTCAGAGCCAACCTTACTTCCCTTACTGGCAGTGTCGTTTTAGCCAACTCTATGCTCCTCTCCAAAGTCTGGTTTATAGCCCACGCCTTCCCCTTCTCCCCAAGCTTCTTCAAATCCTTATATGCCCTTCTGCAAGGATGGCTTTGGTCAGACCGCCCACCACCAGTATGGCTAGAGGTCATGTTTGGCCCTCATCATCATGGTGGCATGGGCCTGCTTGACTTCAAAGCCCATGCTGCCAAGATCCTGGGCACCTGGATTGCGGCAGTCACTGCCCCTACACTCCCCTCCCAACACTGGTCTCGCGCGGCCCGCTCCAACTTCTCGCGCGCCTTGGGCCTTAACAATCCATAAAACCCTCACTCCTTGATGAAATACCTGGCTTCACACCCATCGGCCACAGGTCCTCATGGGACTAAAACCCACTAAAAACGAATCCTCCTCTCCATGCGGAGCGCTGAGTGGATAATTTGTATTAGAGGATACACAGCCCAGAGAGGCGCCCCTCTCCTCAGTTCACACAGGAGGTACAGGGGCTACCCATCCAAGATGGCGTGATCCCCACACGACCCCATGTCTTATCCAGGGTGGACTACCTGGACATGATGGACATCCCTTACTCCATTGAGACTCAGAAGACTATTTGGAAATATGCACACCATCCTCTGTTGCAGCCACAAATATGTTCCCATGTGTGGCGCTACCTGAGGTGGGTGTACCATATGGCTGAGCGCTCTAACGCTTTACACTCATCCTGCATCGTTTGTGGCCAGTATGGAACGCTGTTCCACCGCATAAAGAAGTGTCCTACCTCTAGAGTGATATGGCGCGAAGTTCAACGTCTGCTTGTCCAGGATCAAACACATCCCTTCAGTCTTTCAAGGGATATGTTTGCTTTATCAATGGCCTCCCCCTTCCACCCTCCCTCCATGCTCTGGTGGTTGCAATCGCCATGTGGACTATCCACATGATTGTCTTGGATGCCATCGCAGGCTCCACACCCACCCTCCCAGAAGCTGTCCACAGATTCTGGTCTCATTTGGTGGACCACTTTCAGGCGTGGATATTTGGTTACCTCCCACCGCGTCGCTGACAGCTGGTCTCCTCCTGGTTCCCAGTTTGGTTCATCAAATCATACCCTTTCCTCCACACGTGTTCAATTGTGGCTACGTCCCCTTCACACGTTCCCCCCCCTCCCCATAGAGGCGTTCCCGCTGACAACAAGAGATAGTATCGCTTCTCTGGGGTGCCTTCCCTGTTACTAAGTGTTGTCTTGGTTGGGTCAAATTTGGAAGTGTCCGTCCCATTGTCAGCCTTCCTCGCAATATATTTAAATTTAAATTTAAATTAATCCTCATCTCTGGCCATTTCCATTTGACCTTTTGCTCACTTACAACTCATATTTTGAATATCTTACTAAATTTTTTCCCCAGGTGTAAACTTTTCACTTCAAGATGGATCCTGGTTGAGATACTTTTAAAATTAATTGCATCATTTACAGTGTGTTTTTTGAACCTCTTAAAATTAAACAGAGTTTAAAAATTTATTCTCATATTTCTCTTCTTATTTAGTAGTGTAATTGGTTTATATTTCTGGAGTTGGTGGTGAGGCTATCTGAAACAAACAAGGGAGTGCAGCAGCTTCCTCATCTCACATCTAGTATGTGTCCAAAATCAGTAATTGGTGTGAGGCAAGGCCCTAGTGTTGGTGTCCTCTTGTCTAAAGAAGTGCAAAAGTTTTGTCCAGATTGATAGCTGGGTCCTGTAGCCTCACAGTAAGGGCCAGTAGCGGACTGAGATCATTAAATATTGTTTAGCAAGATACAGATAAAACTGTAAACTTGATAGATTTATGTAATATCACATATTTTAGCTTATAATGATGTTTAAGAGCCTAATCCATTGTTATTAAATTAGGTTAAAGGGTCTGTATGATAGTACTGTTAGAATGTTCATTGCATCCTCCTATTTATAGATTGTTGCACTCCTGGTGGCTGCATGTAATTGGTACCTGTGACGGATGGGGTCTCTGAACACTGCCACAAAGCAGTTAGGCAAGAGTGCTCAGGTAAGTGCCCACAGGCAGGATAATCCTGCTGTGGAAATGTACCTAATCTGACTATGTGGGAAGCAATTTACTATGAAAGTTTGCGCCACAGTCAGGACTATGCTGGCACTCATCAAGAGGGTTTGACCCCCAGAAAGAGCATATAAAGACTCAGTGGCCTTGTCAAAGTCTGAGCTGTGGTCCATGTGCAGTTTCCCTTTAGGCCTCAATAAACTGATTTCCAATTTCGAAAATTTAATTTAGAATTTATTAAGCTTGTTTTAAGATTATAGAAGACGAAACTGTGGAAAGCAGTTTTGTCGGCTCAGATTTATACTTAGCTTAGGAGAAGAGCGGGTCTTGTTCTCCATGAAGTCCACAGGTGTCTTCTCAATGACAGGCATAACTTGAGGATCTAAACTCTCAATTTCCTTGTCAAGACCAGCTCCTAAACTAGGACCAGTACCCTCAGGGTTGCAAAAACCTCTCCACATTATTATTCAGCTTCAACCTGTTCTTGAAGCCTGGGCCATTCTATTTTCCATACTTCTCAATATTGCCAACAGGGTTTTGGTGGCATCCAATTGGCCAAAGCGCCATTTTTGAGGTGTTATCCTTGTCTCCCTTTTTGGTAATATATTGTTTAGCGGCATCTGGTTGGCCAGAGCACCATTTACAAGGATTTTCATCCTTGTCAATACATTTTGGGGCATCAAACTCAGCTGCACCTGATTGGCTGGAAATTCATGTCCGAGGGTCTGCTCCCTCATTGCCACATTTGGTAATATTCAGTTTGGCAGCATCTGGTTGGCCAGAGCGCCATTTTCAAGACTTTTCTTCCTCGTCAGCCTTGCGATTTTTAATTTGCTTTGATTTCAAGGCATCTGATTCATTAGATTGTCATTTATGAAAATCATAGCTACCAAGCCCCTCTCCCTTGGCCTCATCATCGCCCTAGGGAAGATTAGGGCAATGTGATGGTCAGGCAACGCATTGACCATTACATCACCCCCCCAGATGAGAGCCTCCTCCAATTCCAGAACTCCTCCACCTTCTTGGGCAGTTGCTGCATCCATCGGCAGTCTGCCAGGTGGATCTTCTACCAGGTAGTCTACCCATTTGACTAGATACCAGCGTTTTTTCCAAGAGATTTTCATGTCCAGGATTACCTCCACCTCATACTCAGCCTCTCCTGGGTTTCCCAAATGGACTGGCTCCAGTTTCTCTGGAAGAGGGCCTTTAAACTTCTTCAGTTGTGAGACATGCAGTACCTGATGCGCACGAGATCCCTTGGGAAACTCCAGTTTGTACGCCACTTCGTTTACCTGGTGGAGGACCTAGAATGGGCCCAGGGCGACTGGCCCAAATTTTCTGCAGCTTGCAGGAACCAAATAATTCTTCGCGTTGATCATCACTAGGTCTCCTTCCAGTAGCACTGGGGCCTCATATTAGTGAGTGTTGGCCTTCTTCTTCTGTGCCTCTATTGCTTTTATTAAATTCACATATAGGATTTTCAGATTTTCCCTCATTTCTGATGCCAGGTCATTCGCCGCTGGGTTTGGACCTCTGGGGTTGTTTTCCACCATCTTTGGGTGGAACCCGTAGTTTACCATGAAGGGCGACATTCCCATTGATGAATGTGCTAAGTTATTGTAAGCAAATTGGGCTAATCTCAGCCAGTCCATCAGCATTCCTATTGTGTGGTCATGTAGCATTGCATATATTGCTCGAGAACTTGATTGACTCATTCCATCTGGCCGCTCAACTGAGGGTGGTAGGCTGAGGATCTGTAAGGTTTGATCTGAAGATTTTTGAGTAGGTTTTTCCAGAACTAGTCGACGAATTGTGGGCCTCTATCTGACACTATCTCCTTCATTAGGCCATGGTGAGCGAACACCTTGTTCATAAAGATCTCCGCCATGCCCTTTGCTGTGATATTGAGGTACACGGAAAGAATTCCGCGTACTTGGTTATCATGTCTACTACCACCATCACAACATCATACTCATTAGATTTTAGAACTCCATTATGAGATCCACACTCAGTGAGGACCTTGGAATTTCCACAATCTGGAGTGGTTTAAGTTTCCCCAAAGGCTTCGCCTGGCATGCTTAGATTGGGCGCATGTTATGCATTTTTGGATGTACTCCCTCACGGCGCTTGGCATCCCTGGCCATGAGTAGCTCCAGGATAAGAGCTCTATCGTTTACTCATTCCCAAGGTGTCCTGCCAAGGGGTGACCGTGGAAAGCGTTTTTCGCCTCCTCCTGGAGCTTGCGGCTGGGCAGCCATGGGCGCCCTTTGTGAAGGATAAGGCCCTTCCTTTTGCAGAAGATTCTATGCTGTTCGTTCTCCACCCCCTCCTCCAGGTCCTTCCACAGTGTGGCCCCATACTTCGAGCTTTGCTGGGCGGCCCAGACCTTGTCCTTCAGTTCATGGGTGGCATTTTGGATGACAACAAACACATTCGAGGGCAGCATAGTTGCTGTGTTGTATGCGTCCAGCTCCTCCCTTGGGAAGGACTTTCCTGGGTCCCTGCTTAGGAGATCTGGGATGAATTTGCTCTCCCCTGGCTTGTACACAATCTTAGAGTCATAAGGAGCCAGCTCTAGTTGACACCTGGCCTGCCGCTGGTTCATGCGCTTTGGACTATTGTAAAATTCTAGGGCGCGGTGGTCCATTCTGATGGTGATTTGGTGTCTGGCGTAGAGTAAGTGATGCTGCCATTCCTCCAAAGCTGATACAATCACTAAGAGCTCCTTGTTATACACAAGGTAGTTCATCTCAGTGGGAAGCATTTTCCTGCTAAAATAGCTTACAGGATGGTCTACCCCATCTTCCCCCTCTTGCAGCAGAACTGCCCCAATCGTGAAGTTTGATGCGTCAGTCTCCGCTATGAAAGGGCGGTTGGCGTCAGGGTGGGCTAGTACTGGTGCCTTCATGAGGCTCTCCTTGATGGTTTGGAAAGCTTTCTCCTCTTCTTCTCCCCAATGGAACGGCACCTGCCCTGTCAAATGGGTTAAGGGTGCCGCCATCTTGGAGAGGTCTTTTGCAAACCTTCTCAGGAAGTTTACCACGCCCAGAAAGCTTCTAACACCCGTTCTATCTTTAGGGGCTGGCCACTCCATCACTGCCTTCAGCTTGTTAGGACACATGGCTGTTCCCTTTTGGAAGACTACGTTCTCCAAGAAGGAGACAGAGTCCTTGTAGAACTCACATTTTGATGGCTTCAAGCGGAGGTTAGCCTTATTGAGGGCCTCCAGAACGCTCAGCACATCGCTTTTGTGGCCCTCTCTGGTCTTGGAGAACACAAGGATATCATCCATATATGCCACACAGAATTTCCCAATTAGGTTTCCTAGGGCGTTGTCTATGGTACGCTGGAATACTGCTGGGGCGTTCTTAGGCTAAAAGGCATCACCTTGTACTCAAAGACCCCTAAGTGGCACTTTAAAGCCATATACTGTTGTTCTGCGATTACAGGAACTTGGTTGAACGCATTGACCAGGTCCAACTTAGTGAAAACCTGACTACCTGAGATCATCTTAGAAATAGTCTCCATCAGTGGAATGGGGTAGGGGTCAGACTCGGTTATTGCGTTCAGCCGCCAATAATCCACACATAGGCGGAGCTCACCACTTGCTTTTGGGACTAAGGAGTATAGGTGACACTACTGGAGACTTGGAGGGAACGATCATCCCACGCTCTAGCATTTCCTTGACATAAACTTCTAGGGTAGATTTCGCCTTCAGGTTCAAAGGGTAGACGGGGCAACCCTTGAGAAACTATGCGTCCTTTTTGAACTTGAAAGTAAAAGAGAAAGGCCCATTTGAGGTTGTTGAGGGAGTTTAGTTCTTCTGGAACAGGTGGGCGTGTGTGCGAAATTCTTTAGGAATGTCCACCCCTGGCTCCAGCCCCAACACTGCGTTCACCCCAGGCTTCCCTCCGCCAGTGGTGAAGAAATCTAGCGCCACTGGAGGTTTGCCCTTGGGGTGTAGCATGACCAGGCGCTCCTGCAGTTTGAACTGAGGGGAGTACTTGTGCCACCACTGCATGCCCAGGATTATGGGGTGTGGCAGATTTTAATAGCACTAAATGATTCTTAAAAAAAGTGAGGCCCCTGCCGCAGCAGCATCTGGGTTTTGACCTTCCAACTGCCCACCGTTTTAGAGGTGTCTGCAAGAGTAACGGCTCCCTTCCATTCCATCTCCAGCTTCATTCCTTTAGCTAACCCGTAGTCCAGATAGTTGTCCTCTGCTCCGGTGTCTACCAACTCCCAAAGTTGTTCCTTCCTCTTCCCCTTTCTTCCCCAAAGCTGTAAGGAGTAGAGGACATAGAGATAAGAAAATTTATTTCCTTTGTTGATTGTAGCAACGCGCGTGGGAGTAGGGCGGAAGTTGTAGAAGGGACTGGGGTTTCCCTCTCTGGGGTTCTCCAAGGTGTTCACCCCATTGGCGGAGCTGGAGAGAGATCTCTGTGAGGGCTCCTGTGAGGTGCTGGAGTCCGGCTCAGACTCAGCTCAGTGGCCAAAGAACTTCTCATGTTGTGCCACGGGATGTGATTTCGCCTGAGCCAACGCTAGTTGGCCCTCCACCTGGGTCACGACTGAGACTTCCTTATCAAGGGAAGCTCCTAGAGAGTGGCATCCATGGAAGTGAGGATGACAGGACGGAGATTCTGGCAGAACATCCGTGCAATCTGGGTAGAAGTGAGTTTGACCGCCTTAGTCAAGGGGCGGTACACCCAGGCGTACTCCATGACTGACATCTTCCCTTGTTTGAGGTTAAGGAGGGCTGACCACGCTGCATCTTGGGAGTCATTTGGTGTGGCTTCCCTCTCAACTAACTGGAGACATTCATCCAAGGTGGGAGGGAGCTCCAACTGGGCTTCCAGTAGCTCGGTGAACCAATCTGCTAGGTTTCTGGGCAGGGCGGTCATTGTCTGTGCAATCTGGAGTGATACTGGGGCCGTTCCTCCTGAGGCAGTGGTCAGCTGGACCTGAAGTTTCACTCATGAGAAGGTGGCATGTAGGGTGCTCAGCTCCCCTGAAGTGAGGGCCTGTCGAAATTCTGATGAAGCTTGCTCATAACGAGAGTAGATTTGGACATGCCCACAGGAGGGAAAGAAATAGGCAACTTTTCCTAAGAAGAACAGAAGAGAGAGAAGAAGACCATCAGAAATGTGGTTGGGTGTTTGTACCACGCAGGCAAGGCGCGTTCTGATGGCTTGTCCATCATATACAAGAATAAATACACCATGCTGAATGAGCTTCATCTAATGTGATGGATGGGGTCTCTGAACACTGCCACAAAGCAGTTAGGCAAGAGTGCCCAAGTGAGGGCCCACAGGCAGGATAATCCTAATGTGGAAATGTACCTAATCTAACTATGTGAGAAGCACTTTACTATGAAAGTTTGCGCCACAGTTAGGACTATGCTGGAGCTCAGCTAGAGGGTTTGACCCCCATAAAGAGCATATAAAGACTTAATGGCCTTGTCGAAGTCTGAGCTGTGGTCCATGTGCAGTTTCACTTAAGGCCTCAATAAAATGATTTCTAATTTTGAAATTTATTTTGGATTTTATTAAGTTTGTTATAAGATTTTAGGAAATGAAACTGTGGAAAGCAGTTTCATCAGCTTAGATTTATACTTAGCTTAGGGAGATGAGCGGGTCTTGTTCTCCATGGAGTCCGCGGGTGTCTTCTTAATGACAGACATTACTTGAGGATCTAGACCCTCAATTTTCTTGTCAATACCCAAACTGAACTAGGACCAGGTACACTTGGGGTTGCGGAAATTTTTCCACATTTATTTTCAGCTTTGATTTTTTCTCAAAGCCTGGGCCATTCTCTTCATCAATACTCCTTGATATCGCCAACAGGGGTTTGGCGGCATCTGGTTGGCCAGAGCGCCATTTATGAGGCTTTCCTTCCTTGTCAGCCTCGCGATTTTTAATTTGCTTCAATTTTGAGGCATCTGATTCTTCAGATTGCCATTTAAAATAATTGTATTTATCAAGCTCCTCTTTCTTGGCCTTGATCATTGCCCTAGGGAAGATTAGGGCAATGTGATGGTCAGGCAACGCCTTGACCGTTACAGTACGCTAATTTTTATTAATAATTTTAAAGCCTTATATACACTCAGGGGATCCTTAAATCCAATTTTAGATGGTCCAATCAAATATCTTACATTACAATATCAGATAAGGCCATACCATCAAGAAAAATTCTAAAATAATGAATTAGAAGAATTGCTCTATAACTAGAAGTCCAAATCAATGGGAGAATCAGATGAATGGAGGATTTTGACTTGAATGCATGGAATAATTAACATATAATAGAATTAAAAAATGAGCAAAATTTAGAGATTTGAACAAATGCCTCATCAATCAAAAAGGATTCAAGCCTATAAAAGCCTTCAATAATAGTATGATTGCGAAATATGTTGAAGCAAAATTCAAGCTCTAAAACCACATAGAAAAAGATTATTTAGGCTCATAACAAGCTTGTTAGGAACCCAGCATGCCAAGAAAATACCTGGCTTCCATTGTGGATACGCCAAGACCCACAAGGCCAGCCACAGTCCAAATTGCACCACTGGTTTCACAGAGCTCTGAGTGGGCACTTTGAGGGAGGTGTTGGAAAGGCAGCATCCCAGTAAGTTGCAGCCCTATTTTTCAAGTTTATTTAGTAAAATAAACTACTTGGAAAGTTTACTGAATCATAAGTTTATACACTCAATTAGGAATTTATAAAAAGAAAATAGCCTAACACCCCTACTACTAGAAGGGTGCTTGGATATATAGTGGAAAGGGGGGAAACAGCTACTAAGCTTTTTTATCAAAGGAAAGCTGCTCCATTTTCTAATTCTCTAAACAAATGGATTTGATCCCTGATATCATAATTTTTGGTAATTTATTGGGATACGCCGTAAGGGTTGCACAGATTGAACCCACTGAACAACGGACAGACAATATGAGGATTGTTGGTCATCCAAACATACTGGAAAATATAATAGAATAGGAGCAATTGCCCCAATGACACTGTTATTTATTTTAATATATACCGTGACTCTTCTCTGTTCTGCTCTCTCTGAACTATTAACAACCTAACCTTCTTCAATCGCCCCATCTTGCTCATATAACAATGACTTCAGACAATCTCATTCTCTTAGCTTAAACTATTCTATTTCACCGATACTCATTGGTTTTGGAATGGTATTTTTCAACTCTCTATTGCCTTAGTTTGAGGTGATCTAAATCATATTTGTTTAATGTCAACATCACTTTATCACTTTATTTTTAGATGATCCAATAAAAATCCATTATGTCCCAATATCGCCTCATTTCAAGGTGCTCAGATACTCATAATTAAATCCTAGTCAGTGGATTTTCACCCATTCCACTGTAGCTCTTCAGGGCTTATCGTCCAGTCATATCAGGATCTTGACATTACCCCCCCCCTTTGACTGGACTATAAGTCACCTATTGTTTATAGGCTTGGAGAAACTTTTCGTGCACATAATTATTAATTTGACCACTCACTGGGTCTTTAATGGTATAGGTGTCAATGCCCATTTTTTCAATTACTTTGAATTAAATAATCCAAATGTTGGCCAACTTGTATTTCCACCCAAACACGTGCTGGTCATGAAACAATACCATCTCGCCTTATTGTAATTGAGCTAACCCACTATGCTATACCTGATTAGTGGCCTGATCCTTGATCTTTTTTAACAAGCTGAAAGAGTAAACTTCCGTTTGCAACTTGATCAGCGTGTCAGCTAAATTAGTCAAGTAATGGTGGGGATCCATTCTGCCAGTATCTTCTATGCACAAATAGAGTAAGAATGGAAGAGCGGGTTGTCTTCTGTATAATAGTTTAAAGGGGCTCTTCCCCATGGTGGAATGATAGCTAATGTCATAAGCAAAAATGAGCGGTAGACAAGAGAGAACTCCAATCAGAGGGTCTATCAGTTACCAGATTCTGGAGGTTGTTTACCATTGTCCCATTGACCTTTTCAACCATTACGTTGGACTCAGGGTGGCATGGGGTCATTAGAACCATGTGGATGCTCATTAGCTCGTTCAATTTGGGAAGAATGTGCAAGGCGAAGTTGGTTCCAATAGCAGTAAGTTTGAACTGAGGACAACCATGTCACTGGTTAGTACATTCCATTACAAACTTGGCCACTGTGACCTCCGCCACATCCTGTATTGCCCACACTTCAACACACCTAGTCAAGTGGTCGATAGCAACCAGAATGTACTTACACTGGTTAGCTCCCATTGGAAGAGGACCAAGGACATCAAGGGAAACAGTAGGCCAAGCAAAATGTGGTTTATACTAACCGGTATGAGGTCTTATAACAGAATGGCATTTCCACTTGACACTGAGGCAACAGGAAATGATAAAGCACGTCAAAGTTTATTTTTTCCAGTAATACTAAGGGCACAACAGATACATTATCTTGTGCACACCACCATGTCCAACTGCCTTATGTGCGCTCATAATAATACCAGGCTGTGCTGAGAGTCGCGGAAAGTTCACCATAGAATTTCTAAGCCGCTTGTACAGTTCCCCATTCCGTTGGAAGATATTCGTTCAATTCTCATTTAACACCTTTATTACTTGGGGCAGTTCATCATCATATTTTCCACTGAGCATCTTATTGTACATCACATTGCTGAGATCCGCCATAACTGAAATGGTTGTAAATCTAGATAAGCATTCAGCGTTCTGATGTTTTGCTCCCAGTTGGTGGAGGATCTCGAAGTCATAAGCCAGCAGTTGAGGGCCCATCAGGCTAGACGCCCTTCAGGCTCCTTGAGATTCTTCAACCAACATAATGACGCGTGATCTATTATGACTTTAACCTTTGCCCCATGCAAGTAGACACTAAATTAATTATATCCATAGATTATCACTAAGCACTCCCACCTGGTCATAGTATAAATACGTTCAAGGCATTTCAGGCTTCAACTGCAGTATGCAACGGATGCTCCTCTCCTAATGGTCTTTCCAAGAAAGGATCGCCTTAACAGCAGAAAGGGACGCATCCATCCTAATGAAAGACTATTTACTGAATTTAAGTAGCATAGCACTGACGCACTGATTAGTGCCGTCCATAGTGTGTTGAAGGTGTACTGATGGCGTTCCATCCATTCAAGCACAACATCCTTTTTTAACAACTAACATAGTGGCCCCCCCAATACAGCTGCAGTTTGGGATGAAACACCGGTAGTAGCTGACCATTCCCAAAAATACCTGTATGTTTCACTTACTATTATATGTTTTCATTTTCAAACGTCCTTCACCTTGGCTGGCTGTGGCTTCAGCCCCTTGGAGTCCACCATTAACCCTAGGTATTCCAACTGATCCTTAAAGAAAAACATTTTTGAGGCTTTACTTTGATGTTCTCTTCAGTGAGCTGGCAGAATACTGCTTTTAAACAATCAAGGTGCTCAGAAAATTTTTGAGGAAAACAATAATATTGTTGAGGTATACAAGGATACAAGACAGCTTCAGGTCACTAAAGATAGTGTCCATGACTTGTTGTAACGTAGCCGGGGCATTACACAGCCCTTGTGGCATATGGGTCGGTTTGAAAAGGCCAACGTTGTAATTATGGCGCATTTCACCTATTTCGCTGCAGGAAACACAATTTGACAGTAGCCTGATATCAAGTCCATCACTGAGAAGTAACGAGCTCCACCTAACCATTTCAAAGCATCATCAATCCGTGACAAGGGGTAAAGATCCTTCTTTATAATACTGTTGAGCTTCTGGTAGTCTATCACCACCAGTTTGGTGCCATCCTTCATTTTTACAATCAGAACGGACAAAGCCCATGGACTCTTGGATGGTTTGAGCATCCCTTGCTCCAGCAACTTATCAATTTTCTCGTTGAAAATGTCTTCAGCTGTCCTCAATTGGCAGATTGGCCTATATGTTATGAAAGGATGATCCCAGTGTCCAATCGATGGACCACCCCCCAAGCACACCCTCAATCATGGTTGACAAAGGCAAAAACCTCCTTATACTTCTGAAATAAAGCTATTAATTGGTCTTTTCTGTTCTTCCAATAGCCCTATTAAGTTTTCCCACAATACCAAGTCATTACGCAAAGCTGCGACTTGGTAGTAAAACCAAATTTATCCAAAAAAGTGAACGTGCAAACCTAAAGGACCTCCTCAATTGGGGTCAAGTGTAAATAAGCTACCATTTAGTGTTGACGGATTTGCAATGTTTGTTTTGTAGATTTTCTAACAAAACCTTGATCTCTCCATGGCCTGGGAGTATAATCCCTGGAGCCACATGAATCAAGCTGAATTTGCAGATAAGGCCCAATGACCTCCTAATCAAAGCTCAACTGGCATTTCCACCTCTAACTCAGTGTTCACTATGGCTTGGTGTCCTGAAGGAATAGATATAGGCCCAGAAGCTTGGAGAGGAGCCCTTGATATTCTTATATCTTCTGAGGAAGGGGCCAAGGCTTGCTCTTTGGTCAATGATAGTGGACTGGAATTACCCCGTCACTATATGCAATATTGATATGGCCCTTATGCACCAGATCCTTTGGCACTCCACTAGAGTTAAAGTAAATTGGGATCCACTACCCCAAAATTTTAAAGGTCTCCTCTGTCATATCTTTAAGTTTTCAGCTGATGGTGCAAGCTAAAGCAACTTAACAATGAAATTGAGGATATAAACTCAAATTTTAAATGAAACTCCTGCTTGTAATTGGTAAGTAGATTCTCCAATAATCCTTAATAATAGCCACTTAACTCCAGTATGCTCACCGTTTCTAAGTCTATTTTGCACCAACAAATACAAGACCTTCTGTCTTTGTACAAAATCATGTTATTATTCCTCTATAATCGGGACTTCTTCTCTGGCAGGCAACTATGTACTTCTCTTTGGGAAGAATAAACACACACAACTATCTAATATAGATGTAATGGCAACAGATACAAATAATAGACAGATGACAGATGGATATTAATTAATAAACTAAGTGACAGTAGTTATTAATGATCAATAAAATAATAAAATAATGATTAATTGAGCTTTTATTAATTGGCCAGGCGCTAGTATTATATACCTCTCAGGCATCTCTGGCCAAACTCATCTATTAGATGAGTTCATTCAGATTATGTCAATCCTCTGCTGGTCATGGCAATAATTATGAAAAATCCCCAAGTCAATTTGGCCCATACATTGACATAAAATAACAATTATTTTAGCCCAATTGAAGGCAATTTTACTCTCATAATATGGATGACTTTGGGTTTTTGAACTCAACATCAAAATCTTCCTGATTAAAGTTACGTCATAACTCGACATCCAACAATAAATGGGGAATAAAACATATATGATCATAAAAGATGACGCACCCCAATTTGGGATGTCATCAGGCCTCTCAATAGTACTAAGTACGCCCATAATTAGAATCTATGTTTAAGTGCTTAATTATCAATTTCATTAATCAAACCCAACTTCCGCCTTAGTGCATTAAGATTAATGCACTAATTTAGGAGGTGCAATTTAGTTAGTGCCGTGGGACCACTTTGCACCCAAGTGTACCCATAATTGGCCATAATATAATAATATCATAGCTATTATTAGCTACAATAATTGGGAACCTCAGATGCAATTAGAGTGGTTATGAGGTGAATCTGATTTTTCAGATTATGCAGATGAATCAGGAGGATTAAAGGATCCATCAATGGAAGTAATTTATCAGCATTGATGGTTTTCTCAAAGAGTTTATTTTCAAGTCAACCATCAAAATCTAACATTTCCCCCACTTGACTGGAATATAAACCCTAAATTTTCCCAAATTCATTTTCAATGTCTGAAAACAGCTCATCCTCTGCATACTGCAATTTTGTCACTTCCCTCAATTCTGAACAGCTTGTCAGTTTACTCATCTGCCCATAAACATGCGTATAAATTTGTTTTTGGGCTCACTCTGGGCAGCAGAGTTGGGCCAGCTTCTTCCTGCACTGACTGACATGATGTCAACTTGGGCTGAAACCATCATTGAGGAGGAAGTTATCCATGTTGTGGATCCTACCCAAGGATTGATAGGGTATGAGCTCAGGTCTCGTGCTTCCAAAACTGTCTCAGCAGACAACTTCAGCTGCTCTTTTGGTCTGAGAGAGCCAACCTTTTTCTCCAGCTAGTTTATTGAGATGGCAATCTTCTGGTGGAGTTTCTCTTTGTACTTGGCCATTTCCCAATGGCCCAAAACTACAGTGTGCTGCTGGGGTCAGCCAACTATTCTCATTGAGGCCAACTGCTCAGCGAAACTTGGGCCAAATACAATTATCTATATAGCCCCATTTGTCTTTTGCTGACCAAAGATACCTCTGTTTGACCTCAAGAGTTCATTCAGGTTGACAGCTTTGTGGAGGAGGTCCTTGTTCCTGGTCTGAGCCGCTTTAGAATCAGCCCAATTTAGCTTCCTCTTTGGGTTTAAATACTCAAAACGTTCAAGATGTTCATTTTTGCTCAGCCATTTGGGGTAGCTTTTGAGGCCCTTCATCAGGATAACGCTGATGAATACCTCCCCAGGATGGCCATAGTTGGCCATCTTATACACCTTTTCCCCAAATGGATGCCTTCAGGTCATTTGTTGCATGTTCCCCCTCTAATTGAGTGATGGAAAACCCAGGTTTATCATGTTAGATTGTCGACCCCAGAAATTTATCAGTATCAAACTGATTTCCTAGTCAACTGTCTTCTCTTGGGCGCATGTTTCCCACCCAATTGTGGGCTCAATTGGGTAACTATAAACAGTTTCGTGCCTCCTCACTCCATTGTTTGCTGGGAGTCATCTTCAATGAGTGCGCAGCACATCTGGCTCTATGCTGTTACAGCCCTTTTGCTTATTGCCCAGCAACTAAATTGGGCCAAATTGGCACGTGAAGCCAAAGGTTTGGGTTCTGAGTTGCCTCCCCCTCTCAAAGATGAGGAATAGAATTCATTTTTATTTATTAAAATTTATAATTTTCTTATTACTTGAAATATAAAATTGTATTTTTTTACTATGTATATAGATGATAGAAATTTTTTCTTTTGCCACTATTATATTTTTTCTTATTATTATTATTCTTTCTCATAACTATTATTTTCAATTAATTATATATGCTTATATCTAAAATTCTTCTCCTCTAATTGGGTCGCTTTTTAAACTTCCTTAGGAATTTTGCATGGACTCAATTATATACATGACCTGAATTTTACTCCTTAATAGTGTAAGAAATGTTCGAAGTCTTCTCTATAACTTCAAATGGACCAACCCAAATGCGATTTAACTTGTGAATTCAGCCTTAACCATGAGTATTACAAAATAATACTTCATCCCCCACAGCGAATTTGGGCAGATCATATTGGGTTTTTTGATCTTTTCCATGTCAGGCCTTAAAAAGTTTGAAGTTATTATTAAAAGCCTGGGCTTGCAGTTTAATCAAGGTCTCTGCAAGCCTCTTGACATACTGAGAATAGCTCAATTCTTAAGGTTCTTGTAATAAGGAATACAACAATGGTGGTAAGGCTGGATGTTACCCATATATAAGTTGTAATGGAGACATCTTCATGGCCAAATGGTAAGAGATGTTGTAGGCAAAAATGGCCAAACTGAGGAACATGCTCCATCTGGAGGGCTTCTGAGAAGTCAGCTTTTTAAGATATTGACAAGTGTTCCATTAACTCGTTCTACTGCACCATTTGTTTCTGGGTGGTATGGAGTTGACAGAACACCACGCACCCCCATTAATTCATTAAGCTTTGGGAGAATAACTGCAGTGAAATTTGTGCCATTATCCGTTAATATAAATTGAGGACATTAGTGCCAATGAATAACTTGCTCCAAGATAAATTTAGCAGTTGTTGAGGCTCCTAAGTCCCAAATAGCCCTGGCTTCGACCCATTTCATTAAGTGATCAATTGCCACAATAATAAGTTTGGCTTTTGCATTGCTAATTGGGAGAGGTCCAACCACATCTATAGATATAGTGTGCCAAGAAAATGTGGGCTGAACAAGCTGGTACAAAGTAGCTTTTTGGAAGGGTTTTTCCCCTTGGCACTCTTAACAACAGCTCAAAGTTTCATGGATGTCAAAATGCATCGATTCCCAATAGTAATTTTGCCTAAGCTGCTTCTTGGTTTTCTTAAAGCCTCCATGGCCAGTAGCCTTATGAAAAGCCAAAATTAGATCTGCTCAAGCCGAGGGACGTGGAAATATATATTTATTTCCATTAATCACCTTGAATAAGCTTTTTTTCAGTCTGGGTAAATTTCCTAATTCAGAGAGAATTTTCTGCTCTTGTTTGGGCACATCAGCAAAAGCTTCATTAACCATCTTCTGGAACAAGGCATCTGCTGGCTGGCGGAGGGTTGCTACAATGGGCAAACGAGACAAACAATCAGCATTCTGATGCATAGCACCAGCCCAGTGCTTAATGGTATAGTCATAAACCTGCAGCTTAAGTGCCCAGCGAGCCAAACGTCCTTCTGGATCCTTCAAATTGTTAAGCCAGGTTAGGGATGCATTATCAGTAACCATGGTGAAATGCACTCCATGAAGGTATACTCAGAACTGTTTATAGGCATATAACAGCCAAACACTCTCTTTCTGTTACAGTATAATTTCTTTCGTGGGCATTTAGGGTCCGACTAGCATAGGCTACTGGGTTCTCTTTGCCATCTTCTCTGACTTGGGACAAAACGGCTCCAATTGCTGTTAATGATGCATCAGTCTGAACAATTGATTCTCAGTCAAAGTCAGGATAGCGCAATACTGGTGCGACTAATAAGGCCAAATGAAGCTGGTCAAATGCCTCCTGGCAGGCCAATTTCCACTCAAAAGAGACCTTATCATTAAGTAGATAAAATAAAGGTTCTCTGATTTGAGCGAAATCAGCAATAGATTGGCAATAATACCCAATCATGCCCAAAAATACTTGAATATCTCGCTTGGATTTGGGCCTCTTCATCTTAGATATTGCTTCCAATTTGGCTGATTGTGTCCAAAGACCTTCCTTATTGATTACAAATCCAAGGTACTCCAGCTGGTCCTTAAAGAATTGACACTTCCTCGGCTTGATCTTCATGTTTGCAGCTGCTAACCTTTTGAAAACCTCTTCCAGGTGTTCCAGATTTTCATCAAAGGTACGACTGAATACGTTTATATTGTCTAAGTATACTAGTACACATGACAATTTAAGATCGCCCAGTATGGTGTCCATCGCTCTATGGAAGGTTGCTGGAGCGTTGCAGAGTCCTTGGGGCATCCTTATTGGTTGAAATAACCCTTCTTGGGTAATAATGGTGCACTTTTCTCGCTCAGCTTTGGGAAAATCAATTTTCCAGTACCCACTAATTAAATCCATCGCTGAGAAGAACTTTGCACCCCCAAGACTGTCTAGGGCTTCATCAATTCGCGTAAGAGGATAGGAATCCTTTTTGGTAATGTTATTAAGCTTCCAGTAGTCAATAACAACCTAGTTGCTCCCATCTTTCTTTTCTACAATGAGAATTGGGGCAGCCCATGGACTCTTGGATGGCATCAACATGCCATGGTCAAAAAGTTCTTTAATTTCCTTTGATACAACTTCTTCAGCAGTTTTCAAACGTCTAATCAGCCTCAATTGGATAGGTAAATGGTCCCCAGTATTTATCATATGGATCACTCCTCTTGCACATCCAAGGTCAAAATCATCCTTAGCGAATATCTCATGGTATTTCTCAAATAATCCCCGAACTTGGTCCTTTTCCTGATCATTTAGTTCCCCTAAATTGGCCACAGGTATGACATTATACACATATTTCAACTCATCATCAGAAAACCCTAGCTCGTCCAGGGTTCCAAAATCGTGGAAAGATTCAATCTCTGTTATAGGGATCAAATGGAGATAGGCAACCACCTGGTGCCTTTTGATGAAGATTGGCTGATTCTGCATGTTTTCACAGAGGACACTAATTTCTTGATTTACAGGAATAATTATTCCAGGCGCCACATTAGGTTCAAGTCTAGTTTGGGACCAAGGTTGAAAAACTTCACCATAAAGTCCTTCTGGGATTTTAATTGTTATCCCAGTCGGGACTACTGCTTGCATTCCTGAGTCCAGAGTTAGCTCCTTGTTTGCTCAGAGGGGTATTCCCTTAGACTCATGGATTTGCGTTGGCAAGGCCTTGACACGACGCTTTGATTTATGGTATTTGATAGGGATTATTCCATCTTGATAGGCCATATTAATGAACAGATTAGGCTTCTTTAGTCCCGAATTTGCATTTGTTGTATATATATTGGGATGGTTTGGTTCAAAATAGTTAAGGTATCATCCTTATGGCTAGTGACCACTCCATATCTTCTCATAAAATCAGTGCCAATAAGGACCTCATAGTTCTGATTTGGCAAGACTATAGCTGAAGTGGATACTACTATAGACCCAAATCTTATAGGTAAGGCACTATATGCCCAAGAGCTCTGGTGGTATGTGTTCCTGCAGTGCCATATTATCAGCATAGGTACACTCAGAGTATGGTTCAGAAGTGTTTATTAAGTGAATAGATTCAGAGTTGCCCGACTCCAAGTGTGATTTGAGGCAAGAACATATTTCAGGGAAGTTTTCCGCCAGAGTCTGCATAGGGATTGCGACCTGTACATCTTTTAGGGAGGGCAGGTCATGAGAGTGGGTAGTGTGAGGATCAAGGCCATGGTCCATAATTTGCTTGGCATATGGTTTGGCCACCTCTATTTGGGCCTCTTCTGAGGCTTCACCTGATTTTTGGCCTTTTCAAGATCTGGTTGTAACCATATATACATCATTGGCCATAATACAATGTAATGAATCTTTGCCAATCAAATTGGACACAAAAATTTGCCAGGATTGGGAGGAATGTTTTTGGCATGATGGGTGGTAGTAGAGCATTCCGCCTCTACTCCACCTGCCCTTTTCCCAAATCTGTGTCCTTTTTGACTTTGTAAGCCACATTAACTCCTGTTTTCCCATCTATTTGGGCATAACACTTGCTGGCGATGTGCCCTTTTCTACCACAATGATGACAAGTGATAGCACTAGATTTGGGATGGTCAGGTTTCTGCTCCTTGAGATTCCCATTTCTTTCTTGACTGTGGCTCATATTACTAATTTTATGTTGAGGGCGTACCTGTTGCAGATTGTTTGGCCAATTTGGCGCATCAAAGCTTCTTGCACAGCGGCGTAAATAGTCTACAAGTCTATTTGTCTCCATATTGTGATTAAAAGCAGGAATCATTACTCGTTCCAAATCATGATATGGCTGTACAGCATGTTCCATGGCGATTAATGCATCATATTTGGTCATAATGTTTGATCTGAGGAGTACTTGAGCTTCATGGTAAAATTGATTGGCAAACTCTTTGATAGACTCATTAGGTCTAAACTCGATATTTAAGAGTTCCATCTTTTGTGTTGACAGCTTTTTGGGCCCACCAAATTCCTTAATGATGGCCTGTCAGGCCTCGTTATAAGACCAATCTTCCCCTAAATAGGGCATTACAAGGTCTACGCTGTGTGAGTCCAGACAATTGATAAGCGCTGTCACCTTTGCATGATTGGATGCTCCTCTCATAGCCTTCTCAAATAGCTTCAAGAAAGAGTATACATTGCCATCTTTATCAAATTTTGGCAAGTTAAGTGGTTTGAAGTCATCTCTGCCTGAGTCCCTAATTGGAGAGGCAGTTTCTCTTCTTAAGTTTGACTGACTTGGGGAACCTTTGGGAAGAATGGGATGCTGTGAATGACTTGGAGTGGGCATAGAAGTAAGAACTCATGGAATGGTTTGTGTATTTGATACATCCATCCCATAATCTTCATCTGCCTCATGATAATCATCCAAATTGCTTGACTCTGTTTTCCAAAATTGGGACTGATGTGGCTTCTTAAGCGCACTTTGGCATGCCTTTAGAGCTGCTTCGTCAACCTCCCCTCCCCCAGACTGGTTGCACACTTGCAACTATTAGTCTTAAGATACTCCATTTCCTTGTTAGCTTGAGAGAGATCTGCTTCAGCTAATGTCACTCAGGCCAAAAGTGCCTTCATTTCTTCTGACATTCTTGACATCCTTGTGTTAGCAAGTGCCAGTTGACTCTCCATATTGGTTTTCTCCTTAAATAAAATTGTATTGGAAGTACAAAGTTCAGAAATACTTGACCATACGTTGGCTAATTCAGCCTTGATATCTGAATTATCCAGTTGTTCTACTGTAGTAAGAGGTAACTGGGCTAAAGCTTTGATATCTCTCTGCATAGCTGAAAATTTGGTTCGAATATAATTTTCCAAATTGACATATTTTTCCTCCAACTCTCTAAGGGTTTTTCTTGAATCTTGACCCTGTTGGAGAAGGTTTTCTGTATTGGCTGCAACATAATTATACTGTGTCTCAAGTCTGATGCAGTGGTTGGTGATATCCTGTTTCCACTGACTTGAGAATCCCAAATTGTTCAGCACTTTTGTCGCTATCTTTGGACGCCTTCATTAAGTTGAGTTACCAACTCATCAATTTGGCCATGAGCTTCTGTTGCAGCTCCAGTGTTTGAAATGATTGCTTTGCGCACTTCTGCAAAGCAAGTATCCAATTTCTCTAATAAGCAAGCATGGGCTGACCGTTCCTCATCTTGAATATGGTGAATGTGAGAAAGTTCAAGATTTTGATGTGCAAAGATGCGTTGAGCATGCTTAATAGATGGTTGTACAAAATTAACTAAATATTTGTATGTGTTGGCCTGACTCTCCTGAAGTCTTTGGGCCAAACCAGCCATGGTGGCTTCTCTATATTTTTGATAAATTTTGTTCTTCAGTGCTTGATCCTTCATGTAATAAAATAGACCAAAGCTCAGGTCAATTGTTGAAGAACCAACCTGGTAGCCTTGAAACAGGGTTTCCAGCATTTCCTTGATGTTAGCCTGGGTAAACTTGGCCAGATTAGAAGGTAAAGTTGGGCCTGTTCCAGTCGCTATTAGCTCTAATGAGTACCTGTTCCCCTCCTCATTGTCAGAATGATTTGAGGTAAAATGTTCAATAAACTGAACATCGCTTGTTTCCATTTCATTGTCGCTGTACTTTTGGGCAAATTCTGAAAGCTGATCATCCATATTCATATTAAAGTAGTTGTTTTTTTCTTTGAGTGAGCACCAAAATGTTAAGTTTTCAGCTGATGGTGCAAGCTAAAATAACTTAACAATGAAATTGAGGATATAAACTCGCTTTTCAAATGAAACTCCTGCTCATAATTGGGAAGTAGATTCTCCAATAATCCTTGATAATAGCCAAGTAACTCCAGTATGCTCACCATTCTTAAGTCTACTGGCACCAACAAATACAAGACCTTCTGTCTTTGTACAAAATCAGAAATTATTCCTCTATAATTGGGACTACTTCTCTGGCAGGCAACTATGTACTTCTCTTTGGGAAGAATAAACACACACAACTATCTAATATAGATGTAATGGCAACAGATACAAATATCAGACAGATGACAGATGGATAATAATTAATAAACTAAGTGACAGTAGTTATTAATGATCAATAAAATAGTAAATGATGATTAATTGATGTTTTATTAATTGGCCAGGTGCCAGTATTATATACCTCTCAGGCATCTCCTGGCCAAACTCATCTATTAGATGAGTTCATTCATATTATGCCAATCCTCTGCTGGTCATGGCAATAATTATGAAAAATCCCCAAGTCAATTCAGCCCATGAATTGACTAAAAATAACAAATCATTTCAGCCCAATTGAAGGCAATTTTACTCTCATAATTGGGATGACTTTGGGTTTTGAACTCAACATCAAAATCTTCCTGATTAGAGCTACATCATAACTTGACATCTAACAATAAATGGGGAATAAAACATATATGATCATAAAAGATGATGCACCCCAATTTGGGATGTCAGCAGGCCTCTCAATAGCACTAAGTACGCCCATAATTGGGATGTCTATGTTTAAGTGCTTAATTATCAATTTCATTAATTGAACCCAACTTCCGCCTTAGTGCATTAAGATTAATGCACTAATTTAGGAGGTGCAATTTAGTTAATGCCGTGGACCACTTTGCACCCAAGTGTACCCATAATTGGCCATAATATAATAATATCATAGCTATTATTAGCTACAATAATTGGGCACCTCAGATGCAATTAGAGTGGTTATGAGGTGAATCTGATTTATCAGATTATGCAGATGAATTGGGAGGATCAAAGGATCCATCAATGGAAGTAATCTATCAGCATTGATGGTTTTCTCAAAGGGTTTATTTTTGAGTCAACCATCAAAATCTAATTACTGTTGGGTATCACTATTGCTGGAGCTACAGTAACAATGGACCCAAACTGCAAAGGCAACGCGCTGTATGCTCCCTCAGAAACTGTTCTTTCCACTCCATAGGTCCTTTACACATTTAATGGTCCACATCAGGCTTTTTATGTCAACTTCACCACTAAACTATTTTAACTATGTTGACTAGAGCGCATGTATCTATTATAATGTAAACTCTGTATATATTGCTACAAAAATTATCACAGTATATACACTCAGAATAAGAAGTATATTGATCTTTTAATATGTGGACATTTATGAGATCTCTTTTCCAAATGAAACTCATAATCCCTTCACCAACTTTGTGTTATTCTTTAGCAATGGCGTCCACCAGAAGGGCGGCATTTATTTCTTTCAGGGTTGGCGCATCTGAGGCTGAATCCAGCTTTTCTGAGGAAGCTTGTTCAAACATTTGGCAGGTGTACGTCTTCAGTTGCTCCTGAGGTCCTTCATCCACTGCAGCCTTAGCTTGCGCTCATGTCAGTACGTTCACTCATCCAACTGGTTGTTGAGATAAAATCGTGTCATTATATTGAGGGACTTCTGCTGGATATACTACAATTAATTCAGGTGGGACGTTTGGGATTGGGTTAGCAGAGGTAATGAGCCCCATCTCTACTCCGCTCCATCTTTTCCCTGGTAGTATTAATCCTGTTGCATATAAGGAATATGACGTTTAGGGCAACTCCATGCCAGGTGGCCAGGGCAACCACACTGATAACAACTAACCCCATATGAGCTACATCCTTGGTTTTTGTAAGATGGTCCAGGCTAATAGTTTTGTTGACGTTTGGCGTAACCAGGGCCAGGTTGGTAGGATGATTGTTGTCACTTATCATAACTAGGTCCAGATTGGTAGTTGGGCTGATGAAGATTTTCATAAATGGGGCTGAGGCAGAAGTCAAACGATTGAGAGTAATTCATCTGAGGACAAGGCGTGGAATTATAGTAAGTCTGGGGGTTGCTAGGCTAAATGTGAGAAGGATGAGTGCATTCCCTTGAATAAGAGGGTCTGGCAGCAACGTTATATTTCTGCTCCTTATTGGGCGGAGAAAAGTTGGCAGATATTTGTCACAAGAACTGCATATTTTGAGTAGGGGAATGTCATCATTCAAATTGGAGAAATGACATTGTGAAGCAAACAATATGACTTTACCGCAGAGGTCATTGCAATGAACATGTTGTCTTCAAGTAAATAGCCTTCCCCAATCAGCATGTGAGCTTCCACTCTAAATCAGTCAGTAAACTCTTTAAGGGTCTCACCACGGTGGAACCCAATAGTCAAGATCTCCTCCTTTTGCTGTGACATTTTGGAATTACCCCTGAACAGTCGCAGCACAGTATCCATCACTTATTGGTAAATAACAGAGCTGCTTGGAAGGTAGCAGGTGACTTATCGGCACTCCCAACATCCAAGGCAGATATCAGCAGTTTAGCTTTACACCAATCTAAGCATCTTCTGCTTCAAACTCAAAATGTTTGAAGAATCCATGGATATTCCTATTGAGATCAATTAGAGGCAGCTTCTCAATACTGACCTCCTCATCCTGACCATAGATGTAACTTTTTAGGGCGTACTGAGGATTGGGATGAGACCCATTAGCAGACTCTTGATGAGGAGCTGGTCCAGCGGAGGGTGGAATTTCCACTGCTTCAGAGGTAACATGGGCCTCTGTGGTGGGCAGCACTGCCATCACTTGAGGGAACAGGCACTCTGATTTATACTCATATCCATAGATACCCTCCTGGGTGTAGTAGCTCTGACCAGCGTCATATTCCTCATCATATGGTCCCCCTTATCATTCTTCCTCTTCCCAATGGGAGGGCTGGGAGGTACTGGTCAATTTCTTCCCTGCACAATGTAGTCGTTGGGTAGTGTCATCTAAGCGATCAGAAAGTTGCTTGTTTTGTTGTCCCATGATTTACATCTGACTAAACGTGCTGTTGAGCTGGTGCATAATGGCAATTGCTCTTGAAAGTTAATCCTGTTCCTTAAGCACCACGTCTAAAGTGAGTTTGTTTTCCTCATATTCAGCTGGTGCTGTGCTTTGTGAAGATTCCCTAGAAAAGCAGGCCTGATGAGACATTACTGGTGACTGTAGTTTTTTATTTTTGGTGGTTAATCAATGGGCCCCCTGTAGTGTGCACCACTGTTATCATTTTGGGTGATACCATTGGGATACGCCATGAGGGTTGTGTTGAGGAATTGACTGGACCTAATCGTCAGATATTCATTATCAACGATTATGGTTCAGGTGTATCCTAAGTATCTGAACTTGGTACTTGCGACCTAGCAATTTCACTCAAATATATTTGACTATGATGACATGGGCTCAAGGGCTTTGTTGGTTAGGTCAACACTTTAATTTAAGTTTTATTTAATGACTTGAGCACATGGGCTTTGTTGGTCCATGTTGAAATTAGTTTTCAATGTTGGTCAAGTTTTTGACCAAATTAATTACTAATTAGTGATACGAATCGCCTTGTTATGTGCTGCAAATTACATGTGAAAGTAAATTGGTTCAGCTATATTGAAGATATGATGAAACGCCATCTCTAGGATGATGATGGTGTTTACTCCAACTCTGAGGCTGAGCATGATGCCCTGAGTCAAAGTATTTGTAGACATCCTTACAAACTTTTTATGTGTCCAAGGGCCACTGAAAGTAAGGCATCATGGGTAAGATGTGGTTAACATTAAACCCTATAAATAACCCTTGCATTTACACTAATAAAGACATCCTTTAACTTCTGGATTAAGTTTATAATTTATCTTATAAACTTTTTGCATTATCACTTTATTTTATATTAAAGTCGATTTTCACTTGGGATCAGTAGGATCAGGGCAGTGTGCCATCGTCCAAGTGAAATGACCGGGTATACAATTGAAGTATTACCAAAAAGCTATATCATAAATTTAAAGCACCATCCTGTCTATTGTCCTCACACAATAGATGCTGGAAGCTGCAGTTTCCACCAAACAATGAACCAGCCATCAGGTGAAGCCCAAATCTTCAACAATGGCGCTCATGGCTGGGACCGCAGATGGTGACCAGTATCAACGTTTGAGCGACCAAATTTTGCAGATGAAGGACGAATACACCAGAAAAATCAATGATCTCAATGATGATCTTGACACTATTAATGAGGCAAACAATAACCTCCATGGAGAATTAAACCAGTGCAAGAAGGCAATAAAGGAAAAGGACCAAGTGATTTCCACCTTGCAGCTACAAGCTACTAGCCTGAATGAGGAAATTGCAAAATTTAAAATTAAAAACCAAAATTGTGCCCGTTGGGAAAACAAAATCAATGAGCAGATTTGAGCTCTGGACAGCGGGCGTTGTCAGTGTGCTACACCACATTTGACTGGAAATTCTTCTGAATATTATGAGGACAAAGCTTCAGAAATAACCACTGAAACAGACGCTGGGCCACAACAACAACTGCCTAGAAAAATGGTTGCTTTGGCCAACCCTATCACCTCAAACTGGGATACAATGCCCCAACGCCCTAGCACGTCTGACTCTAGTCAACCTAGAAATAATCGTGATAACCAGGAATGGGGAAGCAATAATTATAAACCTGCAAACCTGCTGGACTTTGACAAGAATGGAAGTATTACCACTTTTGTCAAACATTTTGAAATGACTATGCATGGGACCAGCGACCGCAACAAAGCAGCCACCATGATCAACTGCTTGGATGAGTGGAGCATTGATTTGATTATGCCTCACATCAACAAAAATCCAACATATGCCGAAGTCAAGGAGGCCGTGCTTCATGAATTTGGAGGTCCAGAACGGATGTTGACCAGAAAATCCAAGTTTATGAACATCAGCTTTAAGAAAGATGAAGCAATTGACGAGTTTGTGGATTGATTCTATTGCAAAGCTCAAGTTCTCTTAGGCGTGCAGGCCATGGTCAATTTTGATGCCAAGCTTGCACTAGAGCATGCAGTAGAACCTTATCCTAATATATCCAACACTCTATTGTCTGATTTCATGCAGAACCTTGCAACATCTGAATTGGTCAACTATTTATGCAGATGCTCAAAAAATTATGGCCCTCCTAATACTGGTTATAGATCGGGAACCACTACCTTTGCTGGAAAGTCCTTTGAAACCAATAAGAAGACTGACAACCCACAGCCATTGAGTGAAATTACTTGCTTTAATTGCCAACATAAAGGTCACTATGCTTCCCGATGCCATCAGAGAAATGTCAACATAGTCCTTCCCAATACCGTGCAGGAGGAGGGAAAAGAACAATTACAATAGATGTGAGACACTCTATTGTGCCTACAACACCAGTCCCACCCAATCAACACAAAAATAATGCCCGCGGGGCCTCATTTGACAATAAAATTGGTTCTATTTTAATATCAAACAAACATTCCCCAAACGTACATGTGGTAACTCACTCCCAGAGTAAGGTTGTCACACCTGAAGTCTCTGAGGTAGTCGCTAAACCCTATGTGCAACAAATACTTGAGATTATTTTAGCTGATGGGCCAAGCAATGCATCAGATACCCCAAGCCTGAAAGGGGTCAATATAGCAATGCCAATCGACACATTCATCAATGAATGTCCCAGTATTGGGAATACTCTGAAGCACACTCTTAACTCCTTGGACTCTTCCCATATTCATTTAGTAAACTCTATTGATTCTTGATATTCTGAGTGCACTTATGTGGATATCCTAGTCAACAAGGTTAAAGTTGTAGCTATTGTTGATAGCGGAGCACCTGTAAACATTGTTTCCAAGAAGCTGGTTAAGAAAATTGAAAATAGCTCCAAATATTGACCATCATCAAGAATATGGGACTGCAGGCCTTACCAGCACTAAGAGTGAAGGAGCTTACAGCGCTTTGCCACTACAATTTGGAGCTTTGGTGGTAGCTGCACCTGCTATAGTGCTTCCAAACGCCAATTATGACATATTAATTGGAACTAGTTTTTTAAGGACCTATGGGATCTCATGCAATTTTAAGGAAATTATCTTGATGATATTGGGCCAATTTCTAATTTATTACTCTTGCAACGATATGAAGCCCACGAGCCATTGTAGAAACTTTATAAATATATCTTATGTCAATGGGATAATACCAGTTGGGTATATTCAGAGGGGGAATCAAAGTCGCCTCATGCCAAATTCCATAAATAAAAATTGAGGAATACCGCTACGTGTGAATAAGGATGCAACAATAGCTCCAGGCCATCAACTGGTTATGATAACTGGGACCACACTTGATATTCCAGAAGGACTGTATGGGGAAGTCGTACCCCCGTGGCATCATTCTCCAATGGAACCTAGTGTGGCGCCTGGAATACTTATACTGGGGCATGGAGAGATTGATGTCTTACTAGAAAATTTGACCAGCTGAAATATTAAGGTCAAGAAATTTCAAGTAGTCACTTTCGTACACCTACTTCCAAGGGATGAGTTAATATCAGCTGTTAAATTTGGTGATTTATCTGAGTTCAGCTTACCAACCCAAGCCCTCGGGGCACATGCAGTAATACCCCAAGAATCGTTCACCAGATCATTGGAACAATAGAAGGATGAAGCACTAGAGTTGTTTGAACGATACTCCAAAATTTTTGCCAAAGATGACCAAGATTTAGGTTGTGCAAAAGGAATTCAGCATTTTGTGGATACCGGGGATCATATGCCTATTAGAATGAGGCCAATACGGCGCCCCAGAGCCAGTAATGAAATAGTCAGTGAAGAGTTAGACAAATTGCTGAAAAGCGGAATGATAGTGCCATCCAAAAGCCCATGGGCCAGCTTTGTTTTGATTGTAAAGAAGAAAGACAGCATCGATTAGTTGTGATTGATTATCAACGCCTCAATGCCATTACAAAAAAGGATTTGTATCCATTGCCCAGAATTGATGATGCTCTGGACCATCTGGGAGGGGCGAAGTACTTTACTTCAATGGACCTCATCTCCATATATTGGCAATTTGAGTTGCCACCAGAGGAGCAGGAAAAGTGAGCGATAATTGCTGCTCAAGGGCTTTTTAACTGATACGCATGCCACAGGGGCTGTGTAATGCACCGGCAACTTTTCAGCATGCATTGTACACGATCTTGGGGGACCTTAAATTGTCCTGCGTTCTGGTGTACCTGGATGACATCAATGTCTTTTCGTGAATGTTTTCTGAACATCTGGAGCACCTTGAACAAGTGTTCGAATGACTGTTGAAGGCCAATATGAAGATAAAATCTAGAAAATTTCAATTCTTTAAAGAACAATTGGAATACCTTGGGTTTGTCATTTTTTCCAAGGGCTTGCGGCCTCAGCATCAAAAGGTGGAGGCGATTAACATTATGCAACCTTTGATGAGTATGAGAGATGTTCAAGTGTTCTTAGGCATGATGAGATACTATTGAAGATTCGTGGAAGGGTTTGCGAAGATTGCTGAGCCTCTATTCCACTTGCTACAAGGAGGAGTTTGTCTTTGCTGGGCAGAGGAATGCCAACAAGCCTTCAAGGCTTTGAAAAACAAAATGAGCTCGGCGCCTATCCTCCAATATCCCAATTTCAGCAAGCCTTTTATCATACAAACTGACGCCTCATTGACTGCAATTGGTGGTGTGCTATCACAGATTGGGGTTGATGGCGAGGAGCATCCAGTCACTTATTTCAGCAGGATGCTGAATAAGCATGAGCATAATTATATGGTGACTGAATGAGTATGTCTGGCTGTCATCTATGCTTGTAAACAATTTCAGGTTTACATTCATGGCACCAAAAAAAGTAGTAACAGATCACAGCTCATTATGATGGCTCCACAATCTCAAGGAACCTGAAGGACGGTTAGCCCACTGGGCTCTGAAATTACAAGTGTATGATTATGAAATTATTCATAGAGCTGGAGTGGCCCATCAAAATGCAGATGGACTATCGCGACTTCCCATTGTAGCTGTCCTGAGCAATTTGGCTGATGAGCTTCATAAAAATGATTAACTGAACATATGGAGACGAGCCACCCAAAGTTCAAAAAGTGATCAAGAAAGCATCAATTGACACCAAATATTGAGATGGAGTTTTATATAAACTTAAGCCCAATGGACAACGTCAAATTTTTCCAAAACCTTCCTACCAAATGGATATTATCACAGAAGCACACAAGGCCGTCAGACATGGGGGAATGACCAAGCTGTTAGAAATAATTTGAGCCAGTTACTATTGGGATTCCATGCAATTCGATATCCAAGATGTGATTGATAAATGTCATTTATGCCAAATTGCAAAACCTATGAAGTCAGATGTGAATTACCATTTGATCAAACCTGACTGTGCCTAGCATACCATGTCAATTGATATAATTGGCCCTTTGCCTGTGAGTAGCCTAGGCAACAAATAAATAATTGTTGCTATTATCATCTAATGAAATGGGTGGAAGCAAAAGCAATTTAAGACGCCAGGGCCCTAAAGCTGCCAAGTTCATTATGAATAATATTATCTATAAGCACGAATGCCCCCAGAAGATATTGACAGACAATGGCACGAATTTTACTGCCCAAATGGTACAATGACTAAATGAGTTGATGTCTATCAAAGGAGTGTTATCAACACCATACCATCCTGATACTAATAGTATGGTATAGCGAGTGAATGGCACTTTAGTCAGAATTTTATGCAAAAACGCAGCCTTGGCACCTTCACAATGGACAACTTCAATTAGTGCAACCGTGTTTGCATACAATATTGGACACCACAGCAGCACAGGCCACTCTCCATTTTGACTTTTGTATGGTAGACAGCCCGCTCTACCTCCATTATTATACTCAGTACCTAGTTCACCTGACGCAATTAATTCAAATAACTATGTTGAGCAACTAGCAAAGACCCTAATCAAGTTGCAATTAGAAGCTTATTAAAATAAAATTAGTCAAAAAACTATTCAGAAGAGCTATGATGATGCCAAATGGGCTACGGTGAATAAGTTTAATGAAGGAGATTTAGTAGTATATTGTGACACTCATAGCGCAGGCTGCGCACACAGACTACCCTCGCTCTGGAAGGGTCCATTTGTCATTTTGGATAAATCATCTGAAGATTTATATACCATTAAGGATCAAGGTAGCTGGCTGAGAATCGAGTACACGCTAAGTTCCCTTGCTCATATCACTAAAATAATAAATATAAATTCATATATAATAATTGTAAATCATATAGTTTATTTCATAGATTGATGCGTCTCAGGCATTAGAAGTAGGTATCCCCTCTTTGGTGGGGGGAGGAGAGTGCAATTGAACCGAAGAAGCCTGCAACAGAATTAGAGAGATGCGGACTTCATACAAGTTCCAACTGTCTAGACCCTGATGGAGATGCACCAAAACCCAAGAAAGCTCAGCATCAGGCACGCTGGCCTTGTCGGCTTAGGGAGGGCTATCCAGATGACGTTCAAACTTCAAGGAAGGCGATAAGTTAGACATTGAGACCCAAGAAGAAGGGTACCACTGCTTATAACCAGTTAAGGTGGGGAAGTGTTGAAGAATTGACTGGACCTAATCATCGGATATTTAATATCAACGATTATGGTTCAGGTGTATCCTAAGTATCTTAACTTGGGACTTGTGGCCTAGCAATTTCACTCAATTATATCTGACTATGATGACATGGGCTCAAGGGCTTTGTTGGTTAGGTTGAACTTTAATCTAAGTTTTTATTTAATGACTTGAGCACATGGGCTTTGTTGGTCTATGTTGAAATTAGTTTTTAATGTTGGTCAAGTTTTTGACCAAATTAATTACTAATTAGTGATACGAATCGCCTTGTTATGTGCTGCAAATTACATGTGAAAGTATATTGGTTCATCTATTTTGAAGATATGATGAAACGCCATCTCAAGGATGATGATGGTGTTTACTCCAACTCTGAGGCTGAGCATGATGCCCTGAGTCAAAGTATTTGTAGACATCCTTACAAACTTTTTATGTGGCCAAGGGCCACTGAAAGTAAGGCGTCATAGGTAAGATGTGGTTAACATCAAACCCTATAAATATTCTTGCATTTACACTAATAAAGACATCCTTTAACTTCTGGTTTAAGTTCATAATTTTTCTTATAAACTTTTTGCATTATCACTTAATTTATATTGAAGTCGATTTCACTTGGGATCAGTAGGATCAGGGCAGCGTGCCATCGTCCAAGTGAATTGACCAGGTATACAATTGAGGTATTACCAAAAAGCTTTATCATAAATTTAAAGCACCATCCTGTCTATTGTCCTCACACAATAGATGCTTGAAGCTGCAGTTTCCACCAAACAATGAACCAGCCATCAGGCGAAGCCCAAATCTTAAACAGGTTGCACAGGTTAAACCCACTGAACAATGGACAGACAATATGAGAATTGTTGGTCCTCCAAACATACTGGAAAATATAATAGAATAGGAGCAATTGCTTCAATTACTCTTTTATTTATTTTAATAAATACAGTGACTCTTCTCTTCTCTGTTCTGCTCTATCTGAACTATTAACAACCTAATAATCTTCAATCGCCCCATCTTGCTCATATATCAGCAATCTCTGATGATACCATTCTCTTAGCTAAACTATTCTATTCCACAAATTTTTGGTTTCTTGATGGTATTCTTCAGTTCACTATCACCTTAGTTTGAGGCAGTCTAAATTAAATTTGTCAAACTTTGACATTGCATTATTGCCTTATTTGTAGATGATCTAATAATAATCAGTTATGTCTTATTATCGCCTCATTTTCAAGGCGCTCAAATACTTATAATAGAATCCTATTTGGTGGACGCTTACCCATTCCATTGTAGCTCTTCAGGGCTTATTGTTCAGTCATATCAGGATTTCAACACCTGATTCTGCCTCAGTAGTGTTGATCAAAGTTTACAAGTTACTCTCAGGATGATTTCCAGAATTCCAAATGTCTGAATTTGCATTTTTTGAATGTGGCGTCAGGTTCAATCCCCATTTTTGACCCTTTTTTAAACTTTTTGCTTTAATTTTGCTTTCTATGTAAATCTTCCCCTTTCAGGTTAACTTCAGGTTGAACTACCAGTTAGGAGCAGGCTAGGGGACTGTGATGTAAGGCTTTTGGTTTCTAAATAAAGTCTTTACAACGTTTCTTAATTTTCTATAAATAAAAACTTGTTGATTTTGACACTAGATCGGTTTGAATTAGGGAGAAAATGTGGATTATGCATGTGGCAAACGGGAAGGGGCAGAAGCCATCAATCTCTCATCCAAGGTATGCCCCAGGTCAGAGATTTAGGTGAGATTCATGGCTCTATGTTTTAAACCTTTTTGGTTCTAAAGGGTGCATGACCCTATTCAGCTTATAGCTGGAGCCAGGACCCTTACTAAAATACTTAATAAAATTCCATATGCAACATAATGGAATTATGGGTGTTGTTATAAAATCAGCGGTATTTGAGAGATACGCCAGCGTATTTTGCACAGGTTGACCCACTGAGCAATTAGGACCAATGATATGATTATCTTTGTCCTTGACACAACAGAATAAACTTATAAATAAATAAATAAATATGGAGCACTTGCTCCCTCAACTCTCTTTAATTTAATATATTTAATACAGCAAATTCTCGTCGTTACACTCACCTAAAACTACTAACAACTAACTTCCTTGATCATCTCATCTCATCTATATTATAGCAGCTTCAGTTGCTACGCTTTCATGGCTTAGTAATCTGATTCACCATATCTCATTGGTTCCATCGATTTTTCATTTGTTAATTTCACAATCGCCTAATTTGAGGCGATTTCCCAACAATCCAATATCGCCTCATCTAGAGGCACTCAATTATTCATTATTCATATTAAACTCAGCAGATACTATCCATTCCGCCATCATGACTTAGGGCTTATCATCCAGTCATACAGAATCATGACATTACCCCCCTCCTTTGACTGGATAATAAGCTCCTATTGCTTATACACACAGAGGAACTTTGCATGCACTCAGTTAATGATCTGACCACTAGCGGGGTCATTGATAGTATATGTGTTGACCCCAGTTTACTCAATGACTTTGAACAGACCAATCCATATACTGGCCAGCTTGTGTTTCCGCCCAAACCCATGCTGGTCGTGGAAGAGAACCATGTCGCCTTCCTTGAACTGCGCTAACCCTTTCAACATACCTAATCAGCGGCCTGATTCCTGATCTTCTTGGCTAAGCTGAAGGAATATACTTCAGTTTGCAATTTGATCAGAATTTTTGCAAGGTTAGTCAAATAGCGGTGGGCTCCACTCTACTGGTGTCTTCCACACACAAATAAAGTAACGCCAGAAGAGCTGGGTGTCAGCCCTATAGTAGTTGGAAGGGACTCTTCCCCGTGGTGGAATGGTAAATGATGTTATAGGTGAACATGGCAGTGGAAAGAAGTGAGGTCCAATCAGATGGTTGATCCTTTACTAATTTTCGCAAGATATTCACTAGAGTCCCATTCACTCATTTGACCGTTCCATTAGATTTGGGGTGGTATGGGGTTGTTAGAACCCTGCGGATACCAATAAGCTCGTTCAGTTTGGGGAAGATGTGCGAGGTGAAATTGGTTCCATTATCAGTGAGAATAAACTGAGGGCATCCATGTTGCTGAATAATGCACTCCATCACAAACTTGGCCACTGTAACTGCCCCTAAATCTTGTATTGCCTTTGCTTCAACCCACTGGGTCAAGTGGTCGATAGTCACAAGAATGTACTTACACCAGTTAGCTCCTGTTGGAAAGGTTTAACGACATCCAGGAAAACAGTATGCCAAGCAAAATGAGGTTTCACTACTTGATACAAAGTCTTACGGCGGAATGGCTTCTCCACTTGGCACTATTTTCAACAAGAAATGGTTTTGAGCACATCAAAGTTCATACTTTCCCAATAGTACTAAGGGCGCAATAACCCCATTGTCTTGCGCACTCCACCATGTCTGACTGCCTTGTGGGCACTCATAATAATTCCCAGCTGGGCTGAGGGTCACGGAAAATTCACTGTAGAATTGCCAATCCGCTTGTACAGTTCCCCATTCCATTGGAAAGTATTTGTTCACATCTCGTTTAATGCTTTGATCACTTGGGGTAGTTTGTCATCATACTTTCCACTGAGCATCTTGTCGTACATCACATCGCTGAGGTCTGCTGTCACTGCAACAGTTGGCAATTGAGATAAACAATCAGCATTCTGATGCTTTGCTCCTGGCTGATGAAGTATCTCAAAATCATAAGCCTGCAGCTTAAGAGCCCATTGAGCCAAGAGGCCTTCAGGTTCTTTGAGGTTCTGCAACCAGCGTAATGACATTTGGTCTGTTACAACTTTGAACTTTGTCCCATGAAGGTAGACTCTGAATTGCTTATACGCGTAGATCACTGCTAAGCACTCTCACTCAGTCACAGTATAATTATGTTCATTACTATTCAGATTTTGGCTGCAGTATGCCACTGGGTGCTCCTCCCCTTCATCATCTTTTTGTAAAAAACTGCCCCTGCAGCAGAAAGAGGTGCATCCATTTGTACAATAAATTCCTTTTTGAAAATTTGGGTAGCATGACACGGACGCACTAATTAGTGCCATTCAAAGTGTATCAAAGGCGCATTGGCGCCATTCCATCCATTTGAACATGGCATCCTTCTTTAGCAGCTCAAACAGTGGACCCTCAATGCAACTGAAATTGGGTATGAAGCGTCAGTAATAACCCATCATCCCCAAAAACACCTGAATGTACCACTTACTAGATGGCTTAGTCATCTTCTGAATAGCTTCCACCTTGGCTGGTTGGGGTCTCAGACCAGTCACATCCACCACAAAACCGAGGTACTCTAACTGATCCTTGAAGAAGTGAAATTTCCTGGTCTTGATCTTGATATTGGCCCCAGCCAGTTGGCAAAATACTTATTTCAGATGGGTAAGGTTCTCAGTGAATGTGCAAGAAAAGATATTAATGTCGTTGAGGTACACAAGTACACATGACAGCTTCAGATCACATAGAATGGTGTCCATTGCTTTTTGGAATGTAGCCAGGGCATTACATAGCCCTTGCGGCATATGAGTTGGTTGGAAAAGCCCTTTGGATGTGATTATGGTGCATTTTTCTTATTCCACTGGGGCAACTTAATTTTGCCAATAAACAGATATCAAATCCATTGGCAAGAAATAAAGAGCTCCACCTAACCAATCCAGCACATCATCAATCCACGGAAGAGAGTATGAGTCCTTCTTGGTGATACTATTAAGCTTCTGTTATTCAATTACTATGTGGTTAGTACCATCCTTCTTCTTAACAATTAAGACAGGTGAATCCCATGGACTTTTAGATGGTTCGAGAATTCCCTGCACTATAAGCTGGTAAATCTCCACATTGATAATTTCTTCAGCTTCCCTTGATTGGCGGATTGGCCGAGAACTAATGGGGGGATGATCCCCAGTGTTCAGCCAATGAACAACCCCTTGAGCGCACCCTAAATTGTGATTGTCAATAACAAAGATCTCTTCATATTTTTGAAATAAGGATTCCACTTGATCTCTTTAGTCTTCCGTTAGCCCCATTAAATTTTCTCATGGTACAACTGCCATTACTCCAGGGCTGTGTTTAAATGGGCAGACCAAATTCATCCAATGAACTGAACTCATGAACCTGGAGGGCCTCTTCAACTGAGATGAAATGTAAGTACGCCACTATTTGGTGTCAGCGGATTTTAATTAGTTTATTCTAAAGATTTGCTACTAAGACCTTGATCTCCCCATGTCTCAGAAGTATAATGCCTGAGGCCATGTGAGTCTTGAGCCGTGATTGCTGATAAGGCCCAATGACCTCCCCATAGAGCCCAGCAGGCACTTTCACCTCTAACTCAGTGTTTATGATTACTTGGTGTCCAGAGGGAATATATATAGGGCCCGCAGCTCTAAGTGGTAGCCCTTGGTATTCATAAATTTGATGGGAAAGGCCCGTGTCTTATGCTTAAGTTGATGATAGTGAACTGAAACCACACCATCACCATATGCAAGGTTAATGTGACCCATGTGTACCGGATCTTATGGCATTCCACTGGAGGTAAAGTAGATTGGGATCCGCTGCCCCAGAATTTCAAAGTCCTGCAGTCATATCAACAAAAACCCCAAAGTGGCGCATAAAAGCAGTTCCAATTAAAAGGTCATAGTTATTGTTTGGTAGCACTATGGCTGGGGCTACAATGACAATTGACCCAAATCGCAAAGGTAGTGCGCTGTATTCTCCATCATATACCATGTTTTCCGTGCCTGCAGTCCCATAAACCATATGATGTTCCACGTCAGGCTAAAATGCCAGCCTTACCACCAACTTTGTGGACACTATGTTGATTGGGACACCTGTATCAATTAATTCATGAACTCAGGTTTCGCTACAACAGTGTCACAGTAAGTACACTCAGAATAAGAAGCATTCTGATTGTTTATAACATGTACATCTAACGCATCACTTTTAAGGAAGCTCATAATGCCCTCCCCAACTTTAGGGAATTTTTTAACAATAGCTTTCACAGGGAGGGCCACATTCACCCCTTTTAAGAGAAGCGCATCAGCATATGGATCTGGTTCATCAGTAGAAAGTTGATTAAACATTTAACAGGCATAAGGCTTTGGTTGCTCCTAGGGCCTGCTTCCACCATGTCCATAAAATGTGCTCATGTCAGCACAATCACCCCTCCAACCGGTTGCTGATATAGAAAGGCATCGTCATAATGGGGAACTTCCACTGGGTGTACTGGGATAGGTTCAGTTGGGACGTTTTGAGTTAATGTAGCAGAAGTAGAGAGTCCCATCTCTAATATGCTCGGACATTTCCCTGATTGTACTGTCCCTGCAGTAGGGAATGAACCTGACAATGAATAAAACTTCTGGCCAAGTGCCCAGAATGACCACACAAGAAACAATTGATACTGTAAAATCTGCATCCATGATTGTTATGAAATGGGCCATCCCAAAAGTTAGGCTGGGGTCGAGCAGTGTAAACAGACCCTTCCCAAGAGTTGAACTGCTGGCTGCAACTCCGTTTGAGATGAGGCGTGTGGTGATAATAAGGCTGGGGGTTACCAAACGGACGCTGAACTGAAAGAGAAAACTTCCTCAAATAAGAAGGTCCAGCAGTGGAGAGGATATGTTTTTCTCTATGTTGGGTGGAGGGAAGGTAGCGGATAACTGACGCAAGATTTGAACGAGTTTAAGCAAAGGGATACCTACTTCTAGGTATAGAGCCATGGTATTGAAAAGCTCATGGTATGGTTTCACAGCGGAGGTCAATGCTATGCATACATCTGATTTGGTTAAAGTTCTTGCCCAATTAACACATGGGCTTCCACCATAAAGTGATCAGCAAATGTGGTGAGGGTCTCATTATGCTGAAACCCAATGGTTGAGAATTCAGCCTTCCGCTGTGCCATTTTCATAGGTCCTCCGAATAACCACAACACAGTATCTTTCACTTTTTGATAGGTAGCAGAACTGGTAGGAAGATAGCAAACAACTTGGTCAGAGCTTTTGATATCCAAAGTAGATATTTATAATTTGGCTTTACGCCGATTTGAAGATCCTTCCTTTGCAAACTCAAATTGCTTAAAAAATCCATGGATGTTCCCATTGCAATCAAATGGAGGCAGCTTATTGATATGAACCTCCTGTAGAAACTCCTAGTTCCACTGGAGCACAGCGTCCAAGGCAATCTTGAGTTCTGCATATTCAATGGTTGTGGTGTCTCAAAAAGACTCCTTGCCAGAGCAAGCCTGATAGAACATAGCCAGCGACTGAGGAAAGTTGTTGGTTTTGTGATTGACCAATGGGCCCCCTTTAGTGAGCACCATTGTTATAAAATTGGCAGTATTTAAGAGATATGCCAATGGATTTTGCACAGGGTTTGACCCACTGAGCAATTAGGACCAATGATATGATGATCGTTGTCTTTGACACAACAGAATAAACTTTTAAATAAATAAATATGGAGCACTTGCTCTCTCAACTCTCTTTTATTTATTATATTTAATACAGCAGATTCTCGCTGTTACACTCACTCAAAAACTACTAACAACTAACTTCCTTGATCATCTCATCTCATCTATATTGTAGCAACTTCAGTTCTTACGCTTGCATGGCTTAGTAATCTGATTTACCATATCTCATTGGTTCCATCAATTCTTCATTTGTTAATTTCAAGATCGCCTAATTTGAGGCGATTTCCCAACAATCGAATATCGCCTCACCCAGAGGCACTTGAATATTCATTAATCATATAAAACTCAGCAGATCCTATCCATTCCGCCATCACAACTTAGGGCTTATCATCCAGTCATACAAAATTGTGACAGGTGTTTTATCCGATTCTTTCTTCTTACATAGATTTACTCTGATAAGTCAAATTTTTCAGCTTTTTCTATATTTTATTTGACAGGATAAACCATCATAATAAATATTACTATTTTTAACCAATACATCAAACTTAATCGCCTGGTGACATCCCTCTTTGCCCTCTAATGGAAGCAAGTATTCTATAAACTTGTTAAAAATGGGCTCTTGGATGGTTGCTCGCTTCTGGCCCTAGATTTTAACTGCACAGATTCATGTATTCTTGCGTTGATTTAATTGAAATCGTTTAACTGGAGCAATAATAGTATAGAGACTATTATTAAAGCTGAATGCTTAAAAGCCACATTGATTGAATTGTCCAACGCTAGACAGGTGCTTCTTCTTTTGAAGATGTTCTGGTACTGTTATGGAACACCTTCCCACCTCCCTTCTCGCAGAGCCAGGCAGAGATTCTGATAAAACCAACCTAAGGATATCTTATCCTTGCACTCTTCTCTTATAAGTAATGCTAATTAACTAATGTTAAAGCCACTAAGCTATTATCAAGTTTATATCTACTTATTTTGAAAAATAATTGGGGGGTTTTATAGTTCAATTGACACACAACTTTTCATCTGTCCACTGGGAATTACTTGCGCTCTTATGCTGGTTTGACCCTCAAGTGTTAGGCACCAAATCTCGTCAGGTACCATTGACTTGGGTTTCTTAGGATGCGTAATCCTCAGGTGTTTGGTGACCAAAAAAATGGTATTAGGAACTAGAAACCAATTGTTTTGGCCAATGACAATCCTACTTTCTACATCCAGCGTTTAAACGCTTTGGTAGTTTCCAATGACTCCACATTCATTTCTTTCTGAATGCTTCCCAATAATTTGACTATTGGGTGTTGTTCCCTCATTGAATTTGTATTTAATATCATCAGAGATGATCTCTGACAGTAAATTTCATCATTCAGCAACTGTTGCTGATACTTTATAATTGTAAATAATAGTCAAATTATTAATTAGTCAATAGGTTGGATTATGTGGTTAACTCAAATTCCAACACTTGTATATTATGTTGACTATAGCCCAAAGATTAATTTTCTTAAAAATAATGTCTCTCAGGCTAACAAATCCTTTTTTGTATTAAATCACTTTTATGTACAGTTACATAGTTGATTTTGCCCTACTCTATCGTCAACTAATGGAAGAACCCATCCATAACAATACACAGAATTGTCATACCTTTTTGTCCATTTGGAGTAATATGAATTAGGTTCCTGTGAAGCCACTTTTCCGCTTAGCATCAGCACCCAACTACTATGCTGATAATCCTCTTTTCTTTGGTGTTTATGTTGTGTAAAATTTGTTGTATGGAAAATGGGTAGTTGCAAGTTATTATTAACAAGGAGGCCGCTTTAATTAATCTCTGTATAGCTACACTTGAAGGCTATAGCTTTGTAAAACCCCAGAGGTTTATACAAGGTTCACATCAGGGTCATTTAACTAATGCAACTGGAGGGACATTAACATTTGTAATCAATTAGCACAGGCTTAAAGGAGTTACCAGATAAACATTCCAACTGGATTAGGATTCTACTGGAATAACAAGAGACTCTGCATCTAACTCTTGATTAATGTATCAAGTGATGGAATAAGCATTTTGTCCCAATAAGAGCTAAGACGCAGCATGGTTATCTCTGTTGATGACTTTCCTAAGTAAAGGGAATAGTGGAGGAAATGCATCTTTATTTCTCCCTCTTTCTCTTGCTTCTAAGGTTGTCCCTACACAATTAATATAGATATTTAAGCAAAACTTACAACCAGACTTACTATAAGCCCTGGCAGTGACGCGCCTAGATGAGAACCTAGAGGATGATATAGAATGTACTTTGATTATGAACGCCAGCTTAAGATCTCCAGAACTAGAGGGAATTACTGTACACCAAAGGTATAAGAGCGGAAAAGGGAAGTACTTCCACCATAGATAGTATAAACCTTTGTGTGTCACTAAGAATTCTTGGGTGGAACAAACCAGGGACCTAATAGGGAAAGCAAAAAGATTAAGATAGAAAAATATGAAGAAGCAATCAAGAGTTGCAATGAATAATTTTACTACAAGTACTGTTAATGATACGTGTGACAATAATGAACGATTGCCCATTACTTACTTTTAACGCTTATAGTAGTCAATGATGTAACCAAGAAGAGGAGATGAATTCCTTAATAGACACTGGGGCAAATGAGAACAGCTTACATTTTGAGCTGGCCAGAAAGATGGGACTTACCCTAATGGAGGCTAAAAAGCAGACTTTATCTGAATCTACCATATGTGTTACCTTATGTAGAGTAAAAAACATCTCAGAATTGGATAAGGATAACAAAATTTTCAAAGAAAGCTTTTGAACTATGAGATATCTACCCTACCCTGTGGTTTTGGGGATGAGATGATGGCACCACATTACACCCAATTTAATATTATAACTAAGGAGTTCACCATCTTCCAAATCAAACTCATTACTCACTTAGTGGGAATTCACCATCTACCATACCAAACTCATTACTCACTTAGTGGGAATTCACCATCTACCACACTGAACTCATTACTCACTTAGTGGGAATTCAAAACCTGTGAGCTTATACTATTGGATCTTGAAATGTTGTCAGGATTTCCACAGCAATAACCTTACTCAAGGAAAATGCTGAATTTAACAGTGGTTTGGGCTTATAAACTCCTAAAAAGTAAATTCCTATAGCACATTCTCCCTCAATTCTAGTTCAAGGAAGATTCTGACTTAGGCTGTTTGCCGCCTCACCCAAAGTTTTTGGGTGGGGTGCGATCCTCCTGCCCCTCAACCTTGGCTGATTCTTGCTGCTTCCAAAGCAGTAGCCAATAAATAGTTTTTAACTTTCTAAAAATTGTTGAATTTACGGAATCTTGAGCTAATGACCGAGATAGTTTCTGCTGAGATGCCATGATTGACTGTTTGCAGCCAATCATGTTCCACCATCACATCTGACTTTGGTGGCTGACCCAGTGCTGGCTGAATATAATCCATTTGAGGCTCTCAAATGGATTGATGATAGTAAATGGCCGTATAACATTAAAACCATATTTCGCTTTAGAGGAATTTTAAATCCTCTTGATTCATGTCTCCAACGTTTTTGATCTAAAAACAGTTTCCCTAATTTAAAAATATAAAAAAATGACAATAAAAGCAGCAGCTGCTCCTGCCAACACCCTACTCCGCCAGCATCTTAATGAGGCGATGGAACCCCTTGTTAAGGGTATTCATATCACAAATTTCCTATGATTTTGATGAATATGTAAAATACAAAATTGAGAAGCTCGCTTTTGGTGCAAGCCATGCTTGTATGGATGTGGCAAAAACTTCTCTTTTCTACCACAAATATCTTGAAACTCGTCGGCGCATCAAGTCATTTACTTGTGTGCCTGCTATCATCACTTTTGATGAGTATTAACTTGCTCAATACGTTGAGGCTATAAACACTGCTGGCCTCATTAATGAAGAAAACCTACAATTATACCTCCTTATGCCACATATCGCTGATGCCCCTACCCCAATGTTGTCCATTATGGTCCACCAGCTAAAGCGGGCGCCAGACAAAAGTTTCCTTAAAGCTTCCTCACCCTATGATATGGCTTCTTAGGATTTTAGCTGAGGTTCCATATTGGGTATCTTTTAATTTATGTTAATACCTTTGTTTGACTCATTTGCAAATAGAGATGCGTGGCGGCTCCCCCTTTTGGGTTGGCAACACTAATGCTAAAAATGAAGATTCTGACTTTCCTTGAGGGTACCCAGTCTTTATTATAAAGTGATGATTAAATAAGCTTCAAAAGTGCATTGAAACCATGTTGGCTTCTAGTTTGATTGTAACTTTCAAATCTTCAGTGGTCTCCCCAATCCTGTTGGTGCCTAAATCTAGCGGTGAGCTAAATTCCTGTTTGCCTCTGAAATCTACATGAAGCAATGATATATGATCCTTGCCCCATGCCACTCTTGAAAAAATATTGCTAATGTTCTCATGAAGAACTTGATTAGCTAAGATGGACTTGGTAGAGGAGTTTCATCAAGTACTAGTACACCCTGATCACCAAACTTTACAGCAATCAAATGCCATATGGGGGACTTTGAGTTTTGGATGATGTTATTTGGTCTGAAAAACGCCCCATCAGCGATCTGAAGTAAAATAGACCATGTGCTCAAAGAATCTTTAGGTTACATCCATATTGCATAAATAAATGATGTATTGGTTTTTTCCAAGTCTAAAGTTCAGCACACTAAGAATGTAATACATTTCCTGTAAGCCCACTATGAGGCGAGACTAAAGTCATAAACCTCAAAATGCAAAATACAAGTAACTATTAACATTTTAGAAAGTTTTATTTTTGAGGGAGGTCTGGCAGTATGTCTGTAGAAATTTTAACCAGATGGATTCCTCCAATGATTTATTGTTATTTGGGATGAAAAAGCCAATCCTGTCAGGTTGGATTATCAATTTAATTTCATAGTGTTTGATGTGATTGCTTGATAGATGTTACCAATGTGGGTTGTGTAAGTCCCAGGGAACAACACCTGTGTGTCAATTGGGCCCTCTTCCCATTTCCAAGTAAAAAGGTTCTGGAGAGTGTGGCTGTACCCCTCGTTACCCAGGGTGACCTCACCCACGTGGTAGACGAGCGCTGGGTAACAGCCCTCCCTCTTTGGATACCTCCCCTGGTGCCCAAGCTCACCTCAGCTGAACTTGTATGTCTGATCAGGGAAATCTGCACTGAGATCGTTGAACTGAAGTCAATTAATCCAGAAACAATTGGAAACAAGCCTGATGATTGGAATCCACATAGTTGGAAAGGGGTGAAGATTGATTCATCAGCCAGAACTGCTGACAGGTTTGTTTCAGCCAACAGTGCGATTGTCAAAATTAACCCCTCTCAAAATTGTTGGGGATGATCCCAATGTGCAGGTAGTAGCATTGGACACTATCAATGATATTTCGAAGCTCCCTTCTGTAAAATTGGGAGTTGCAACTGATGTAATGCTTTTTACTAAATGAATGGCCCAGCGACTGGGCATGGGTAGGTTGGGCATCCCAAACCTGTTCCCAACCAATTGAGACCACCCCTACGTGGTGTGGCCCTAGGGGATTCCCGCTGCTTGATGGGCCAGATGCCATCACACTAATCTTCAGAAATGCAGTTGAGCCTCAGTTTGGGCATTTGAGTTCAAACTGACAGCGACTCGTCCTGCTGCCAAATTCTTTAATGTCAGTTCCCATTAAGCTTATCTTCCCCCATCCCCAAATAATTTGCCAAAAAGTCAAAATTGAAGGACCCAATTCCTGCTTGTTCCCACATCAATTGCACCACTATTTAATCAGTTGCATTTCACTGAGAAAATTGTTGGTCAATTTTCTTCACTTTCCTTTAAATAAAATTTGCCACTAAAAAACTATCAACTTTTGACTTTATTGATATCCTTCTGGCCAAAGTCTCGATGACATTTCCCTTCTGGCCTGTCAGTCCTTATACTGGATGGGCTTTAACAGTTTTGATGATTACTATGACTCCCACCATTGTCGACTGGATTCATCAAGCCAGATACTTCTGGCAATTTAACCCCCTTATTTCAACTATCTGCCATCAATATACTGGGATCTTGGTGCCTTACATATACTTTTTCCAAAAAAGGATCCGCCCCCTTGTCTCTTCAGTAGAATTGAACCCACCCACCAGTGACCTTGTAGAAACTATACCTGTGGTACTGTCCCCTGCAGAAAGACCCTCAGTGTCTGGGTTTGTCTCCATTTGGTTCATTCTCAGGTTGCTTTTTACAATTTCTGTACACCAACAGTTTATTATTTCTAATTCACAGCTCTATAGAATGTTGTACATGCGGCAATGCCTCTGGCATTCTGGCTTGCTTTTTGGGTGCTTAAGCATCCTGACTGGCAGGCTGGTCTAAACTTCTTATGCTGTTTTCATGACATAATCGACCAACCATTATTTCTGGCCACTTTCGCCCTGCTCTTCAAGGTGGGCGCCACAGTGGTTACCCTCTACCAAATGAACGTGCAATCAGTAGTCTTCTTTTTGTTTTTTGTTTGGTCACTTACCAATTTTGTGAGTAGTATCCGCTCTACCTTGGAGAGATTTCTTCTTGGCCGGCAGAGCCTCATGTATTACTATTCCTCCCCCACCTAATAGTCCAGAAGAAAGTTCACGTGTTCCTTCCCATGAGGTTGTAAATCAGGTTCTCGACGCCCTCGCTGAGGTGCAAATGCATTCTGTGATTGCCCTTAACAATGCTGCTGCATCATCTCATGCCCAACAGGGGGTCGCATTGTTGGATGCTGTAGAAGGGGATGCCTGTTGGTGGGTACAAGGCCTTCTGCGCTCTTCCTCAAAAGCAAGGGGATCCCACCTCACTGATTGCCATCATATCAGCTGCTTTGAACCCCCAGTGTCATGCTTGGACTGCTTATTTAGATTGCTCTCTACTATGGCTGAAGCCCTTATCTTGGCTTCTTTGGTCTCTACATTCTGCAAACAGGCTCCCACACTGGACCTCTCTATGATATGCTTCAGGCAATCTTCAGATCAGGTTTGGATTCAGTTTCTGCTCTCCACGAGGTTTGATCCACCTCAAAAGGAATGGTGGATCAAATATGTACCGCTGTGACTACTATCAGTGCCACTCCTCGTCATACTTCCCACTATCAAGGGGTAAATTTTATGCTAGGATTAAACAACAACGACACGGATGCAGTTTTAACATCAAACCAGTGATAGTTCCAGATTCTGAGCCCATAACCACTCCTGCGTCAGAGTTGGCTTATTCTGGTTCACCTATAAATGAATCAGTAAAAGCCCAGATGGAGGAAGCTGGTTCTCAAGCCATTGTTCTTCCAAACTTTACTCCAGAAAAATCCCACGACCTTCTCCCCAATTTGCCTGCCATTTCTTCAGTTGCAACAGAAACGCCTTAATCTACCAATAAACTAAACTTCATTTATTTTTTATTATCTATGAAGATTAGTATTGGATCTCACCACTTATCCTTTGAGGCCCTGGTGGATACTGGAGCTGCATGTAATTTCATGAGCATCAAGTTAGCCCAACAATTGGGGCTGGACATGGACGTAGGTCCATCAGTGATGATGGCTTCTTCAGCCTCCCAGACATTGTATATTGTCCATCAGCCAGTATCTTTTTTGGTAAGCCAGTTTACCTTCTGAGATTGGTTTTCCGCTATTCCAAACATAAGTTTCCGGTGATCTTAGGGATTGGATGGTGGCGTTGACAACATGTCAGGATCCACCTGGAGTCAGACATGTTGTTGTTCATTAATGATCAATTGGAGGATGAATTTCCCTTAGTCAACACTATTAAGAAAACTCAAGGTCGCAGTTCTATTACTTCCCTCATCTCTCCTGCGGGCCTTCCGTCTGATTTTCCTGAAAATTTAGTGCACTATCAAAGTTTCTTCAATTCTGAAAAGGCAAAAAATCTGCCTCCTCATACTAAATTCAACTGGAGATTTTGTACTTTGGTGTAGTTGGTAAATATCAACTGTCCGTTGTATCCCCACACTGGGAAGAGGAGGTTGCACTTAACACTTGGTTAGATGATATGCTTAAAAAAGGTTGGTTGCTTAAGGAGACATTGCCAGTCACATCTCTCATCATCTTCGCCAAAAAAGCTGATGGTTCCCTCCGTCCCTGTGTGGATTATGGACATTTAAACAAAATTATGGTTCACAATTCCTACCCCCTGCCCCTAGAGCAGACAATCAGCCAAGCAATCGCCAAATCTTGTGTGTTCTCAAAGCTGGATCTCGTCAATGCCTTCAACCAGATTTAGGTAATGGAAGAGCAATAATGGCTAATAGCGTTCTAGATGAAGTGAGGCATTTTCTAATTCTGCGTAATGCCCTTTAGGCTGAAGAATGCACCTGCTATGTTTCAATGAATGATTGACAGTGTACTGGGCGATCTACAGTTCAATTACATGGTCACATATATTGATGACATTCTGGTTCACTCCCCGACTCCTGAAACAACATGCTATTCATTTGGAAGCAGTCGTGGCTGCTTTGCATAAGGCAAGCTTGTTTGTTAAGCCTTCTAAATGAGATTTCTATAAGGAGAAAGTTACCTTTCTTAGGAACCTCGCCCTTAAGAATGACTACGTGATCCCTCCCAATAAGTTGGATGCTATCTGTAAATGGCCAACCCTGACAACCCAGAAACAATTATGGAGTTTCTTAGGAACCATTATTTTCTTGAAAAATTTCCTCAGCTCTTTCCCAGTTAGCTGCCCCGCTCCCCCTCACAGGCAAAAATGTGCCATTTTTTTGGACGCCTGAATGCCAGCAGGCGTTCAAATTTATCAAAGAGGTGTTTTTATCCCCTCCCGTCCTGAAACATGCAGATTCTGCCAAGCCGTATATGGTTGCATGCGATGGCTCTTCAGTGGTAGTGGGGGCAGTGCTGCTCCAAGAGCACAATGGCTTAGAAAATCTGGTCGCCTACTTTTCCCAAAAAATTTACTTCTATGGAGCAATCTTGGGCCATCTATGATAAGGAGTTGGCAGTCATAGCATGGGCATTGACTCATTGGAGGTATCTGTTACAGGGTGCTCAACATGAGTTAACTGTTTGCACAGATCACTAAGCACTCTTGTATTTCCACAAACCCTAAAAGTTGGCACATCGACAAGCTCATAAATATTAGGACTTGTGCAGTTTCAATTTCAAATACAAATTCATAAAAATTGCGCTTACTGTATTTCTAAATTTTCTCAGTCACAACCCCGCCCACTGTCCCTTGACTCAAATGTAGTGGACCTTTTACCGTGATTCCCACCAAACAACTTTTGTCAAGTCCCCCTGTCATCTCTTCCTTCACCCTTGCTTCTGACGCCCTGATAGTTGCTCAGGTCTTAGCCAGCCAGATGACCTGCCCCAAAGATGTGGAGTTATTTGAGCAATTGTCCCTCCAAAATTATAAAAACTCTCTATACTCCTTGGTGGAGGGTCTCATTTATTTTTGGTCACGGATTTGATTCCCCCTCTCTTCAGAGCCAAGGTATTTTGCACGCATCATGACCTCCCCCCCACAGTCAGCCATCTGGGCAATAAGAAATACATTGACTTGATCAAGTAAACCTACAATTGGGCGGATTTAACTAAGGAAGTTCCAGCCTGGATCGCCAATTGTGTTACTTGTGCTTGGGCTAAGTCAGATTGCTCCTTTAGAAACGAGCTTCTACACCCCTTAAAGCAGGCGGAGGGTCCATGGACATTAGTGTCTGTGGATTTTATTGTCAAACTCCCTGCTAACAGGTTTACAGCAGTGATGGTGGTGGATTGTTTCACTAAGTTTTCTCTTTTTATTCCCTGCGCTTCTGCAATTACATCTGAGGAAACTGCACGTCTCTTTGTGCGCCATGTGTTTTCAATGTTTGGTCTCCTGCAGGAGATCATCAGTGACTGTGATTAACAGTTCACGGCGTGGTTCTGGAGTGAACTCTTATCTATTTTAAAAATCTCCCTGTCACTTCACAGAGTATCATCCACAGTCTAATGGACAGACCAAGAGAGTTAACCAAGTCCTAGAACAGTACCTGCGTTGCTATGCTGCAGCCGCACAGGACACCTGGGGTAACAACCTTCCCCTCACTAAATTCGCCTACAACAATAGGATTCACGCTTCCACAGGACTTTCTCCTTATGAAGTGACTCTCGGATATAATCCTTCCTTCTTGATTGGACCCTGCTTGTGGCCCGAGGTTCAAGCTGCCACAAATCATGCTGAACATATTAGGTCAACTCAATACCTAGTGTGGGAACACCTCACCAAATCCATTGAAGACTACAAGCGGTTTGCAGATCATAAGTGACTCCCAGGTCATGACATAATGGTGGGCTCCTATGTTATGCTCGATATGCATCATTTGAGAATGCAAGTACCCTCCCATAAGTTTGCAATTAAGTGTTTGGTCCCCCATTTGGTGGAGGAAAACTTGGGCAATGGTGCGTTCCAGTTAAAACTTCCAGCCCATTGGAAGCAGCACTACGTCTTCCACGTTTCCCAGTTATCACCCTTCTAAGGGCACTGTTCCCACAGATCCTAAGCCAATCATTATTGAAAATGCAGAGGAGGCCAAAGTGGCAAATATCCTAGCATCACACAAATCCTGCCAATCCATTCAATATCTCGTGGCCTGGAAAGTTATCCAGCTTATGAAGACATTTGGTTAAGGCCCATAATTGCGCTAACTGCATGGAACTGGTTAAAGCATTTCACGAATCCCACCCTGATGCTCCCTGCCCCCCCAGAAAAAATCATGACTGTAATGGCGATTAAGTTACCCATGGTGCACAAAAATGTGGCCCTCATGCAGTTTCCCAGCGGTGGTGCCCTTCCTTTGGAAAAAGGAAAGGATAATGTAAGTTCTGGGGAACGTCCCCTGTGTTTTGATTGCGCCATCTTCCCATTTCCAAGTAAAAAGGTTTTGAAGAGGGTGGCTGTACCCCTCGTTACCCAGGGTGACCTCACCCATGTGGTAGACAAGCGCTGGGTAACAGCCCTCCCTCTTTGGATCCATCCCCTGGTGCACACGCTCACCTCAGCTGAACTTGCATGTCTGATCAGGGAAATCTGCACTGAGATCGCTGAACTGAAGTCAATTGGTCCAGAAACATTTGGAAACAAGCCTGATGATTGGAATCCACATAGTCGGAAAGGGATGAATATTGATTCATCAGCAAGAATTGCTGACAGTTTTGATTTAGCCAACAGTGCAATTGTCAAAATTAACCCCCTCTCAAAATTGTTGGGGATGATCGTTGACATGCAAGTAATAGCATCAGACACCAGCGATGATAGTTTAAATCTTCCTTCTGGAAAATTGGATGTTGCGGCTGATGCAACGCTTTTGACCAAACGAACGGCCCAGCAACTGGGCATGGGTGGGTTGAGCATCCCAAACCTGTTCCCAACCAATTGAGACCACCCCTACGTGGTGTGGCCCTAGGGGATTCCCGCTGCTCATCAGGCCAGATGCCATCGTGCTAACCATCAGAAATGCAGTAACCCTCAGAAAGTGTTTGAGGTCATACTGACATTGACTTGGCCTGCCACCAAATTCTTTGATGTCAGTTTCCATTAAGCTTATCTGCCCCCATCCCCAAATAATTTGACAGTTAGGTCAAAATTGAGGGACCCAATTCCTGCTTGCTCCCACATCAATTGACCACTATTTAATCAGTTGCATTGCACTTGAGAAAATTGTTGGTCAATTTTCTTCACTTTCCTTTAAAATTTACCACTAAAAAACTATCAGTTTTTGACTTTATTGATATCCTTCTGGCTGCATTCCCGATGGCTTTACTCTGGTGGCCTGTAAGTCCCTATATCGGATGGGCTCTACCAGTACTAATGGTCATTATGGCCCCCACCATTGTCAACTGGATTCAGTAAGCTAGATACTTTTGGCAATTCAACCCCATTATTTCAATTATCTGCCAACAATATACTGAGATCTTGTGGCCTTACATCCACCATCTCCAAGCAAGGATCCGCCCCCTTATCCCCTCAGTAGAATTGAACCCACCCACCAGTGACCTTGTAGAAACTATACCTATGGTACTGTCCCCTGCAGCAAGACCCTCAGTGTCTGGGTTTGTCTCCATTTGGTTCATTATTGGGTTGCTGTTCACAATTTCTGTACACCAACAGTTTATTATTTCCAAATTCACGGCACCATACAACATCATACATGCAGCAATGCCTCTGGCATTCTGGCTTTCTCTTTGGGTGCTTACGCATCCTGACTGGCAGGCCAGTCTAAATTTCCTCTGGAGTTTTTATGACAGTTTGAGCCAAATCAGTATTTCGCTAAGATTGGAATGTTAAATTTATTAAGACCAATAAATGGCCCCAAATTAGTATACAGATCACTAATGACTAGTATCTAAGAATATTTTTTTATATTATTTAATTAATGTTGGCGGAAACTGACAATCCCATACTTTAGGAGGCCAAAGGTTTTTTTCTGGTGCCTCATATTTAATAAATAAATATCGCCTGAGAAAGGCAATTCCCCAAACGATTAATATGACAAGTCAAAACATGTCATTGGAAAGAAGTTGAGTTATTACAAGTGACCTGAGCAGTTGAAGATATTCTGGAGCATTACTACTATATTAGATCCAAATTCAATATTAATTTATTTGATAAACTGTATTGCTCACTGTTGACTGAAGGCTAAGGATGAAGCCAAAACTAATATTCAGACATTAGGAAGGACTTAATGAGAGGGTTGAAACCAAGGAAGAAAGAAGATCAGTTGTATAAATAGAGGGGCTGGCTGAGAGATCCAGAAATGAGCTTATAAGTTGCAATGGGCGCAGTAGCCCTTTTTGTACATATAAATACCAAGTGCTTCCCTCTCAATAAATATCTCCCTTTGCCTGATCTCCCTTTTATTATAAGTTTATGTTTATTCTTGTTGGTTGGGGTTTAGGCTGGGGGATCCCCAAATGGCGCAGATGACACACCAAGGGGTCAGCCAGCGCTGATGAGCCTGTCACCTAAGGCAAAAATGGCAAGGGTCAGACATTCTTCCTACTGGTTGGCCTCCCAACTAGCAGAGCCCTCTATAGCTGGAAAAGCCTTTTTCAACAGTGGTGCACACTATAAAATTTCTTCTGGTTAGTGCTGGAGTAGCTGAAAGGGTGGTAAGGAGGTAGCGGAATGAGACACTGGTTCATCTGGGGAGGGGAAGAGCACTCTGATATGACCCCAAACTGGTGATTAGATTCTGTCAATTGTTAAGGCAGGGAGGGGCAAGCCCTGGACGCCCGCCCCACACACTGAGGCTGAAAGTAGGAGGAGTACCATCTGGTTAAGTGGGGGGAAATTTCATAATTTAACCATATGGATTCATCTAATTATATATTGTTATTTGGGTTGAAATGGCCAATCCCAGTAGAATAGCTTATTGACTGGATTTTGTGGTGTTTGATGTGAATGATTGATAGCTGCTCCTCAACGCGGGTTGAGCTGAATCAGTATTTCGCCAAGATTGGGATGTTAGGATTGAGTGGGGCCAATTGATAGCCCTATTTAAGTATATGGATCACTGACAATTAGTAACCAAGGGTGATCCATTATTATTTAGTAATGAGGGCGGAAAGCAACAATCCCAAGTTCAAGGCAGCCAAGGTTTTTCTGGCGCCTCATATAATAACTGAATATTGCCTTAGAAAGACAATTTTCAAATGGTTGACTACAATAAGTTAAAATTTGTCATTGGCAAGAAGACAAGTTATTTAAAGTAACCAAGTGGCAAAAGATGTTTCCAGCGCATTATTACTAAACCAAATTCCAATTTGATATTACATATATAACAATTTATTTATCTCACTGGAAACTGAAGGCTGAGTGTCAAAAACTTGCTTTTCCGAGCAGTGGGCTCCACTAGTGTTCCTAGCCAATCAGTATGGAGACTGGTTGACCCATTGCCGTTTCACCTTCATTGGCATACCAACCCCTATGAGTCCGCGTACAACCCACCAGCACAGCAGACCAACGACTTCGCCTTAGCCCAGGGTCTGTGGTGTGACCCAGAGAGTTCTGCCCCCATACTGGGCGGCCAAGGCACTCCTGCGCTTCCCCACCATCCTGACCCTTTTCCAACCCATCTGGGCATGCCCTGGAGAGTCCTGCCCCATTTTGGGTGGCCAAGGCACTCCTGCACTGCACCCCACAAGGCTGATAGCCAGTCAGCACATTGTCATTGGTGGCCAGTTGGCCAGGTTCCTATTGGTTCCTCATAGGGATGAGGTATTAGAGCTGTCAGTGTTGGACACTCCAGCCACATTACCCTGCGCTTACTTCAGGGATCCCCTGTCCCACCTCTATCCAATTTAGTGGCTCTTGCTAATCAAAATAAATAGGAAAGTGGGAGAAAGAGAGATCTTTAGTTGGAGGGAAGAATAACTATTTATACTATAGTTTACTGTACCTATGAAACCCCTCAACCATCCAAGCCAGAACTCTAGTAAATCGTCTTCATTAATGTTAGAAATTCCCTCCTAATATGCTCATCTATTCACTAGATTTTAGATTAGGTAGATCCATCCTCAGCATGAGTCACTGATTGATTGTATATAATGTATTAAGTATAAATAAAACTTCAAGCATCCTCAGCATGAGTCACCGGTGCTTTTGATTAGTAGCAGAATCATAGTTGGGCGATATTGTAATGATCCTTTGGCTTTCCGCCGGAAAGTCCTAAAACAACCCATAAATGGTCAATCAGCAGCAAATGCATATTCTACTGAACCTAAATTAATTTAACATTTATACTAATAAATAATATCAAATTAGGCGATTAGCTGGCAAACACACCCATCTAACCAACACCCCTAAACCTGATATTATTGGGAGGAATTCATCTTGTTAATTTCTTACAAAAACCCCCACTTAACCAGATGATACTTTCTAGAGCAACTCACCCCAAATTGGGCCAATCATACCCAGCGCCCCCTTAAAGGAGCGCTAGTCTGAACCAGTGGCTCTTGCCACCTCATAACCTATCCTCCAACTACTTAAGCAGCCCACTAGCAAAGCTCCTTGTAGTGAGCACCAAGGTTGAAAAATTGCTTTTCTGAGCAGTGGGCTCTGCTAGTGTGCCAGGCCAACCAGTATGGAGACTGGTTGACCCATTGCCGTTTCACCTTCATTGTCATAACAACCCCTATGAGTCCGCATTTAACCCACCAACACAGCAGACCAATGAC